>OZ020490.1:4249896-4326673 GCA_963971405.1 Psococerastis gibbosa | reverse complement strand
TGTAACTTTTCTTCATTTTGTGTAGGGCTGTCCAATTGTTAGGATCGAATGTGTGATTTTCCGAGTTAAGGTGTTTCGCGAATGTGCTGTTGGTGTTGGTGTCTCCTATACCTGCTATATGTTCTCTGACCCTAGTTTTAAAGCTTCTGCTGTACCTCGAACAGCCTTATTTCTGAGACCCTCCTTCTGTTAGGACACATGCACTCATCAAAACTATTTCCGTTTCGAATCCGACTACTACCAACAAAAAATAGGCCTACCTATGGGTTCTTCCCTTTCTCCCCTTCTTGCGGAAATTTTTATGGATAACTTCGAACACAAACTTCTACTCAATAAAAATCCCCTAGTTAAATGTATATCTTTCTGGACAAGGTATGTGGATGATATCTTCTGCATTTGGACAGGAAGTAACAGACAACTAGACAATTTCTTAAGTTTTATCAACACAATTCACCCAAAAATCCAATTTACCATGGAAGTAGAAGAAAACAACTCCCTGAACTTCTTAGACCTCACCATCACCAAAAATAATAGTACCCTAGACTTCAAGATATTTCGTAAAGAAACCCATAGCGATAATATAATCCCTGTTGATTCTTCTCACCCATTCCAGCACAAACACGCAGCATTCCATAGTATGATTTTTCGACTCCTTAACATCCCTATGAATGAAACCAACTATAATAATGAATTAAATACAATAAAACAAATTGCCCAAAATAACAATTTCAATCTCAACCTAATAGACAGAATCCTACGACATCACAAAATCAAACACAACCTCAAACTAATTTACCCCCCAGAGAGCTTAAACCAGGTAACCAATAAATCATATTTCAGGATACAATACATAGAAAAAATCACAGAAAAAATAAGTAACCTCATTTCTTCTACAACAGACAAAACACCAGCCCCGTACAACCGCAACAATTTGGCCAATAAACTCATGAACTGCAAAACCAAACCAGAAAAGGAAAAAGGCAATGGAGTTTATCGTCTAAATTGTAACGATTGTAACGCAATTTACATAGGCCAAACAGGCAGAAGCTTTAAAACTAGGGTCAGAGAACATATAGCAGGTATAGGAGACACCAACACCAACAGCACATTCGCGAAACACCTTAACTCGGAAAATCACACATTCGATCCTAACAATTGGACAGCCCTACACAAAATGAAGAAAAGTTACACTTTAAATTTTTTTGAAAATGTTGAAATCAAAAGAGCTTTACACAAGAGGGAAAAATTAACAAACGACATAACATTCACACAATCATCCCCTCTAATAGATCTAGCTAGTAGGTTAGGAATAGGTAACCAGCCACGCCCCCTCCCACCCCCTCCTCCCCCCGCTCCCAGTCCTATATAAACCAAGGTTTCCTCTCTCTAGTCACATTTGCATCTTCTCCTCGAGTTGAGCAAGTCTCAAATCGCAGATAAGGTGTAACTGTGCTAGTGGGTTTCCCTCTGTAGATGGCAGTTCTTGCCGAAAGCGCTCAGGGTTTTATACTAACACAAGTGGGTTACTTAGACAAAGTTAATTTCTTAACGATTATTTGGGTTTTACTAATTCGGGTTGTTATAACAAGTTTTTCTAAAACTCTAAGTTTTTGTTATTTTTTGTTTATTAAAATGAAATACCACGAAGTCACGAGTAATCTCATTATTTATACCAGGAATATCCAAACTCCTAGTAGACTAATATACGATTATAACCCCTTCAATCTTTCTTTCTTTCTTTTCCTTGTCTAGTATTCCCTGGACAAGGAGCATATATTACAAAAATACAATACATAATAATACCATCCCGCATCCCCAAGCTAGCGCTTATTTGGGACAAAAGACTCATACAGTGCTGCTAAACAAGGCTTAATAATTTATTTTTGTTACCTATTTATTTATAATGTTTATTTTATTTTATTTTTATTTTTATTTTGTTTTTACTTGTTATTTTAATGTCAGTTTTTATTATTATTAACTCCCATTGACCAGCCATCTTTTTATACCCGCTTTTAACTCACCCATCTGTTTAAATTTTTTCATTTGTGGAGGAAGTTCATTAAATATCTTTGGTATAAGTACTTTGTTTAATCTCTCTCCGTATTTGTTATATGTTATCTCAAACTTAAGCTTTTTTGGGTTTCTTGTATTGTACTTCCCTTTATCATCTATTTGATATTCTTTTTTTTAAAATAGTTATCTCTTATTAATTTATACTTGAATAGTTTCGTTATTGGCAGAATGTTAGCATGTTTGAATATTTCTTCGTATTGTTTGTATTTCTTGTTGATTTTATTTGATAACATGTTTTTTATTATACGCTTTTGTATCATTTCTAGTTTGTAGGTGTATGTGTTTCTATCTTTGAAGTATACCGTTATACCGTAGCTTACTATGGATTCAACCAGGGCGTGGTACGCTAATTTAATTGTTCTAAGAGGTACTCCATATTTTAATCGTGCCAAAGCCGCACTCACATTTTTTTTTTTTTCTTCTTCTCCGGCCGGTACTCCCCTGCGCCGAAGGAATATATTTATAAATTAACAATTATACCCTTATAATACAAATAACCTGTGGGCCCCCAAGTTAATCAACTTGTCGGGGGCTCGCACAGTAAACGCTGTAGATGATGCAACATGTTTTCTATTTCACGTCTGTGTTAGCAAAAAAAAACTTAGTTTTAATTTCAAATCAGTTTAATTAATACCATTTAAAATTGTAAGTTAACGTAAAGAGTAATTATAGTAAAGTAAAATAATTAAAGTTAAAAGTAAAGTAAGTTTTAAAGCGAAGTATTTTAATTCAAAAGCCATTTTTTAATTTTCGTTTTTATCTCTCCTATTTTAGTTAATTTTTTAAGTTGTATGGGCAATTCATTAAAAATTTTCGTTATACTATTTAATCTATTCCCGTATTTGTTGTAGGCTGGTTTCAAATTGACGTTTCTTGGATTTCGAGTATTGTGATGTGAATTGTTTTCTGTTTCTATGTTAAAATTCTTGTCAAAGAATAATAATAATAATAATAATAATAATAATAATAATAATAATAATAATAATTGGTAAATTACATAATGATGGGCCGTGGTCAATCTGGATGAATGTTTTGTCAACATTTAGTGGCACAGCGTAGACTTCTAAGATTGTATCTCGGCCATTTGTTATGTTCAGACAGTTCTGCTTTAGGGCATACGACACCTGAATATTATGGGTTTTGTTCTAGTTTACCCGCTGCGGAATACACGAAGAGGTTCGTTACGTCCGTCGTCGTTGGGAAAGACGTTGTACCACGCATTGGTCTTCATCAGATGGAGAGCCTGCGCGCGGATCTCATGCATGCGATTAAACGAAGCAAAGATCCCAAGGTGAGAATTAGGGGCTCAATATGGAAACTTGATTTGAATGAGCCCTGGTGCACAAATACGTGCTGCCCAACTGCGAGCAGGCGACTTTCAGCAGCCCTATTATGGATGTTTGGGATTAACATAATACCGGGGTTTATTCAATGGTTTTAAACAAAGAGTGTAAAATGCGCGGGAAATTCAAATTGATAAATTAATCCTCGGCTATATTTTTGGAGAATTTTCAATTTTTCTTAGATATATAATAGACACATTAATTAAAATTCTTATTTTATTTCAAAATAAATTCTACCTGTACATTTTAATGTTTATTAGTATTCCCTTCAATTATAAAGCAGTGCAACCACTCTCTTGTATTAAAAATCGGTTGTCTGTAAGTCGGTTGCAAAGTCGGTTTACGGACGATAGCGTGACAACGCGTAAATTCTTAAATAATAATAAATGGCTGGAAAGAGAAAGAAATGTGTAAAAGCCCTTAAGTAGTTTGAATTTCGTGCGCACCCCCTGACGTTTCACACCCCCAAAGCCAAACCCCTTGCTTGATCACCACAAATATAGCATGGCCTGAAAGAAGAAGAATAGACGAAGACATGGGTATAATTTAAATTAAGATAAGCCTTCCACATCAGCCCAAAAAATGGCTTTAAACCCGCCCATGCAATTCAAATGGGATAGTTGGAAATGAATTTTTTCGCGTCATTTTATAAAAATTTTAGAAATTTTGTGTTCCACTCGTGTTTAAGGGGTGAAGGGGTGAATTTGAAAATATGTATTTATACTCGTTTAATTCATACTGCTTCTAATGAGACATTAAAAATTAATTTCGGTTGAAAATTGCAGGCTGTGGAATTTTTCTACTCTATGCGTGTTAATTCAAAAGTACCCTTGGAACCTGTTTTCTGACGAAACAGTGATGGCTTACCAACTCACCTGAGGCTGACTGAAGAGACGGGTAGCAAAACTGAATGTATGTCTGGAAAGAGTAAGAAAGGTGGAAAAGAACTAAAGTAGTTTGAAGTTTTCAAATTGATACTAACACCCCAAAAAACGCAGCCGAAAAAGGCCTATTTTCGATGCAAATCGCAAATTCGTGCCAAATTTGGGCGCACCTCCTCACGTTTCCACTCCCTAAAGTCGAACCCCTTGCCTTATCACAACAAATATAGCATGGCCTGAAAGAGGAAGAATAGACGAAGACATGAGTATAATTTAAATTGAGATAGACCTTCTACATCTGCCCAAAAAGTTGCTTTAAACCAGCGTTACTGACCAGCGTCACCCTTTTCGTATATGCGCCTAGTATTCCAGCCAGAACTCATCGATTTATTGGACGTTGTCACGTCAAAAAATTTATTTATTTGAATTTCCCGCGCATATTTTAACACCGTCACGTGACACCTTACTAATGCGGTAGGCTATTAAAAAATAAACCCCGGTATTATGTTAAACCAAAATCGCAATAATAGGGCTGCTGCTGCAGGAGTACCAACTGGGGAAGCTATAAGGTCGCGTTCAAAACCAATTCATTAATTCCAGTGGAAAACAATATCATGCAGCGTAGTTTGCTGCGGCTGTGCCGTCCTACCTACCAGTGCTGCCGAACTGCGAGCAGACGACTTTCTGCAGCAGGAGTACCAGCAGGAGAAACTAAAAGTCCGAGAAGTGTTCAAGTCGCAGAATTCGAATGCCACGAGACAGCCTTTATATCCTCCTGGCAGGATTATTCATGTAGTTAGGCATCATACCAAGAAGGAAGAGTGAGTATTCTTGCTTTAATAGGCCAGTAGCACGCATATATATCGCGCTGAGTGTCAGAACATGTAGTTTAGGGGTACGAACTCACACTTTTCATCCGAGAAGTTGTTGGTTTGAGTCCCGCACTTGCTACATTTTCTGGCCATGCCTTGGAGGGTATGGAAAACAGGCGGTCACAGACCATCCTAGTTTAGTGTAACCCTCTTGCACTTAACTAGGATGTCCTTGAAACACTTTATGGCCAAAGCTCCTCTAGGTTTGTCCAGTAGTAGACCAAAAGCCATTATTTATTTGTTTATAAAGGTGCACTTGCATTTTTGCACTGTACATATAGAAAGACCCTGAGGCATGAAAACTCATTTAAGATTTAAGCCTGAGAACTGACAGAAGATCTTTCTTCTTGACTATTGCTCTTCTTCCTTTACTAAAATCAAAGATTCGGGATCATCTTGGCAATTGTATTCATTATTAAACGAGTAAACACGTAGTTAACGTACTCGGACTCTGCAAAAGGAAGTCAAGTATATAGGCCATGTACATAATCATGAAGACTGCACTAGGGAATTCTAATGCTGTGGTTTCCCGTTGCCTTCTGCATCCTTATGCCGTTGACACTTCATTGAGTTCCTCCACCTTCGGGGCCAGTTTCCCAACCCCAGAACAAAAAAGTGCCCTGCACAGAAAAGACTGTGGTTTTCGCTTATCCCGGATCTGTTCTGTGGCCACTACGCGCTTCCATCTTCACCACGAGGAGGCAGAGATTAGGGATTTTCGCCTCTTGAGACCATAAGGCATTACTCAGAAAATGAAGAATCAGTAGAATCCGGGCTGATGGGCCGTGGTCGAAATGAAAGCGAACTTCGCGGAAGCAACAGTTGCTGCTGAGCCTCCAAGATACAATATTAGAAGTCTACGCAGTTCCACTGAAGATGTCGACCGCAGATGTTGACGAAACGTTTGGAAGTTCGCTTTCATTTCGACCACGGCCCATCAGCCCGGATTCTACTGATTCTTCATTTGACTCCGATGACATTTGAAAGCCTTTGCTGTTAGATTACTCAGAAGCTCTGCTACTTTGAAGACTACCTAGGTATTGTTCTATTGTACCAAAAATAGTCTAGCTGTAAGACTAGTCCCACGGGGCTAAAGCTCGTCTAAAATAACGTCATATTTTCATTTCATTTGAGGTGTTGTGGTCAGGAGCGTGTCCAGAAACCTTATCTTTCCCCTACTGGTCAAAGTAATATATTATCCATTGCCATTGGCGTATGGCATTATGGAAATACATTGCTTCTTCTTGCAAATATTGGCTCGCAGCAACGAGCAGTCCGAGCAATTTAAACGCTGTGCTTCTGCTTTGTCTATAATGACCTCAATGACCTTGTACATGTTAGAGATTGCCCTAAACCAGTCAGAAAGCAACACTTGCTGACTCAGTTGAGAGTTGGCAACTGTATGAGACGGTTGTTAAGCGCTATCGCTATGGTATGTTTTAAGTCCCTAAAACATACTGTAAGATAATTTAGTTCAGGACATGTACCTTTAGAGTAGTGGTAAGGACTCTGACTTTCAACCGAAAGGTTGTTGGTTCCAGTCCTACGGTGGTTACATTTTCTTGCCATGCTTTGGGGGGCATGTAAAGCAGGCGGTCCTGGGCTTTCCTAGTTGAGTGCGACAGAGGGCTTCATAGCCCTAACTCCGCTAGGTTGGCTTAGTAATAGAACAAAGCGTCATTAGCTTATGTTATTTTATTTAGATATACCAGTGTCTATAGTATGTTATATTGCAGTATCATGTGGTATGTATAACACTGAAATTAAATTAACTTTGGTTGAAGAGGTTATAACCAAAATTTGAGGATATAGAAAAAACTGGACTTGGCGGGATTTGAACCCACAACGCCTAACCGGGGCGTCGTCTTAACCGCTGGACCACAAGCCCCGGATGTGCATTTCATCTGAAGTTCGTCCACGAGTTGGTCTAGTTGCGTCTTTTCTGCACCATCACATGCTTTATGATACACAAATTAGTATAATAAACAGTAAGGGCTTGCTAATAGGCTTATAAAATGCTTAAACTAATAATTTGCTGAATTAATTTTGCAAACTGTCTTTAGGCTATTATTATTTAGCCATTGTATCATATGCTTGTGTAGATTTGCTAGCAACAAATTAATTTCGCTTGTATAATTTTTTCTCGCTGCACAGACAACGATACGAGAACCGTTGGAGGTAAGCATTTTGGCTTATTTGTGGTCAATTTATATTTAAGTTATAACAATTGAACCGTTAGAGGTAAGCATTTTGGCTTATTTATGGCCAATTGATATTTAAGTTATGCACATACAATAGAACCGTTGGAGATAAGGTTTGGGTAGTTTATGGGAAATTTATATTCAAGTTATGTTGTTGTAGTTGGAGGTAAGCATTTTGGTTTATTTATGGCCAATTTAGACTCGTATCTGTACTTGGTTAAGTCATGCTTTCCCCTGTTTCATTGCGTCAATGGTGAGCTTGTCTCAGCTTGTCCATTATCGATTGTGACCGGTGTAGGTTGACATCGAGAACGTGTACCAGTTTGGCAATGGCCAAAAATTCATATGTAAACAATATAAATAATGTCTGAAATCCATGGGGTCGTTGGCATTGGACAAGGGACCTATGGGCTACTTATAGTGGCCCATAAAAAGTCCTTAAATAAATAACTAAACTAAATGGCCAATTTATATTATGCACATAGAACCGTTGGAGGTAAGATTTGGGTTATTTATGGCCAATTTATAGGCCTATATGAGTTATGCATGTAATGCATTTGTGAACACTAGTACAAAGTCGCATTTCTCATGAAATATACGAGTGAGTATATCGTAAAACTATAAATAAGATGCCATAAAGTGGAAGAAATTATCTTCTTCTACTTTGTATGGCTCTTCTAGAGAAGATTAGCCATCATCATGGCAATTTGAATCTCGGAGACTGCTGCTCTGAAATGGGAAGTCATGCTTTGCCAAACCACTGCCTCAGGCTTTTCCGAGGGTCCTGCGATCCTCTCTAACTTTTGTTTCTAGTGACACCCTTCAGTCGTCTTGGTCTGGCGCCTTCCACCAAATAGTCATTCAAATAAAGAACCTGTAGAATCCGGGCTGATGGGCCATTGTCGATATGAAAGTGAACTTCCAAACGTTTCGTCAACACCTGCGGTCGGCATCTTCAGTGGCGCTGCGTAGACTTGGAAGGTTGCACCTCGGGGGCTTCTTAGCGAGTCACTGACTCCCATCAGCCCGGACTCGTCCGGTTCTTCATTCAAATCCGGCCGTGAAAGCCTTTGCAGTTACATTAATCACTCAAATACCTGTGCTAGCGTTGTTTCATGTTGTTTTACTATTTTAGGCCGATTATAATGAAGAAATATCGTTTTAAACGGTCTGGTGCTAGCAAGGCGGTCTCAGAAGAAGCTTTACTTTCTACTCCTGACAATGTTTCAACTGAAATGTAAACATCTTTTTCCTTTATGTTTAGTGTACTGAATCCTTTTAGGGAGATTCATCTACCTATTGAGAAGGAGACCCATGTTTGACTTCCGGAAAATTGCTTCACAACTTTTCATTTCATGACCCCCTGAGCCGTACAGCTATCAATAATTTCGCATTCCTTGAAAGAAAGAGCCAGAAGAATAAGTATAAAAAGTGCACGGTCGTCAACTAACGTTTCTGGTACCATTCAAACCCTGACATGGAGAAGACAGCATAAGCACGCATAGTCAATTGTTTGTTTATTTCTATTTCCAGACAAATGGTGCAGAAAAGGTCGCCAGTTTACCAGGCGCTTTGGGCAAATAATACAGATTTCGATGAAGTTTTGATCTCACCCGTGATGATTCAGGATCACATGCCTGATCAGGTGCTAGCTGCTCTTGAAAAGGTAAGCACTTAAGAGTAGTATTGATTGATTGAGGTAGTGGGATGCATGAGCATCATGCTTGCTCATCCACATAGCGGTTATAAGCAAAACCAGCATAACTGAATTTCTGTAAGCTTCGGAATATTGAGAAATGTTAAACATCCTTTAATGAAGTCAGTTCTATGTAGGAGAGATGGGAGTATCGGATATTTTTTGAATTTCTGGTCGCACCGGCCGTGGTCACTTCTGGGACGGCAGAGTTACCACAACAACTAATTGTTAAAATTTACTTCGTATAGTCTTACAATAAAATTAAATTAAAAACACAACCGGTTTCGGCTCACGCCATCGTCAAGTGCGATTGAAAAAAGGTAAACAAAAGGTATGCAAGCTAAAACAAAATAAAATAAAACTCATTGTCAGGATAATACACAGCATCGCATAAAGTAAATAATTTAAATTGAACAATTAAACATCAACCAATGGAAGCGCCAACAAGGGGGAACTACTTAAAAAGGTTATGTCATTAAGTAACGTTTTGTTTTTAACCATAGCTTCCCTAATCTCAATGGTTTCTAAATTATCAAGAAGTTTCCCCTTGTTGGCTACATGTAAGATCTTAAAATTATCGAAATCACAGGCATGGTTGTGGGTGTTTATATGTTGGGCTAAGGCGGACTGAGTGTCGGGTTTTCCTACCCCCCGTCTATGCTCCGCTATTCTTTCTTTAAACCCTCTCCCAGTTTGTCCAATATATAAACTACCACAATCATTACAGTCTAGTTGATAAACCCCTGACTTCCTCCCTTTCTCCAATTTAGGTTTACAATTAATCAATTGCTTACCCAACGAGTCCACAGAATAAAATGACACATTCTTAACGACCCTATCTCCAATCCAAGAGGCCAACTCCAAACTAATCCTACCAAGATATGGTAACTTAACGTACCCTTTATCTGGTTCAGAAGTCTGGCTGTGTTTCCTTAAAATATTTTTTACTAGACTCACAGGATATCCATTGTTATTAGCAATTTCCATAATTGTTGAAAGTTCTTTGTTAAAATGTACAACCGTCAACGGTACATGTAAGAGTCTATGTATCATGGAGTGTATGGCTGCATGTTTGTGTTGTGGTGGGTGAAACGAATCCTCTGGAATGATATTGTCTGTATGAGTAGGTTTTCTGAATATATTGTACCCTAGTTTACCATTATCCATCCTTGTTATAGTTAGGTCCAAGAAATTAATCGACCGGTTCAACTCTATCTCCCTAGTAAATTTAATCTTCGGATGCAAGTTATTAAAATGCTCTAAAAGTTTGTCTAATTGACGGTCGCTACCTCGAAAAATTATAAAAATGTCATCAACATACCTGAAATACGCCAGGATATTACCTAATAGATTATGGCGCGAGTTAAAAAATTTTACTTCGAGGTCGTTCATAAAAATTTCCGCCAAAATAGGAGAAAGAGAGGAACCCATCGCCAACCCATCCTCTTGGTGGTAAAAACTATCCCCAAATTGGAAATAATTCTGCTTCAGAGTTATTTCCAATAAGGATTCAATTTCTATCCTGACATTGGGATCTATGTTTTCATGAGTCATTAATTCCCTAACTATATTTCTAACATCCAAAATGGGGATATTCGTGAAAAGGCTTGTAACATCAAATGACACCAGTTTCACGTTTATAGGTAGAATTATCTCATTCAGCTTTGAAATTAGATCAAGAGATTTCTTGACACTGTATTTGGCTTGGAACTTGCAATCATCACGTAAGAACCGATTGAGAAAATTAGCCACCCTACTCACCGGAGCTTGTATCGCTGAAACGACAGGTCTTATAGGGTGGTTCATCTTATGTAATTTAATAAGCCCATATAGTCTGGGTGGACGAGGGTTCATGACCGTTAGCCTGGGTAAAGATAAAGCCGTACAACTATTCAATTTCTCATTTACCGTTCTGCGATAAATATTAGTGGGGTCATAGTTTAATAAATGGCGTGAGCCGAAACCGGTTGTGTTTTTAATTTAATTTTATTGTAAGACTATACGAAGTAAATTTTAACAATGAGTGACAGCAAGTTTTACAAAGTTACTAAGGAGACTATTATGTTTACAACAACTAAGTTTACGTCTACTTCTTGCAATGTCTCTTCTATCGAAGACTGGCGATCATCATGGCATCATGGCAATGTTAGTCATTAATGATCATTCTAGGGAATTGTAATGCAGTAGTTTCCCGCTGTCATCTGCATCCTTATGCCGTTGACTCTTCATTGATCTTTCCCGCCTTCGTAGCCAGTTTCCCAACCCCAGGACAGAAGAGTGCCCTGCACAGAAAAATCTGTGTTTTTCGCTTATCCCGGCCCAAACTCGGTCCCCTAACTGTTCAGGTTCCATTACACGCTTCCATCTTCACCACGAGGAGGTGCAGATTAGGGCTTTTCGCGTCTTCTCCTCTGAGACCATAAGGCATTTTACGTCGTTACAAGGTTGGCTTGGTAAAAGAACAAAAAAAAGTCCGTATTTATTTATTTTATTCCCTGACTCACCTCCCACACTCTCCTATACATAGAACTATATTTGTCAGGCTCCCCCCCCCCCCCCCCCCCCAGGGAAAATGTTTGAAAATATAGCCGCGAAAAAGTAAACTTTTTGTGATATTCAATATAACAGTGCCGGTATGCTGGTTTTTCTTATGAGATATTTTGGCATCATAGTGCAACGTTATTTGATGGTTATAAGTGAATGGCTTCTTTACCAGTTTACGACCCGATAAGTATCCAAGCCGCGATGGACAGAAGGACGATGAGAGGACTTTGGTATTGTTCAAATAACTTGCTGGTAGCTAAAGATGTACTAATTCAGCTTAACAGCTAATGGAACCCGCCCTCTTAGGGAGAATTTGTTCTACAGTAGTATTGACTTTCTTCTATGGTATTAGTCACCCTATTTTAAATGGTTTTTAATGGACTTGTACCTTATTTGTACTTGTCTACTGAATATCGCCCTGCTAACGACCCTATAAGTCGTTATTCGTGCGTGTAAAAGCCAATTACTAAGAACATTGCTAAGGACTGCGATTTATGTCTAGAGGTCTTCATTTCATTTTATAAATACGTTTAGAATAAGATTATTTAAGTTAAGAGTATACCAGGGCTGCCACATTCCGTGGTTTACCTCGGAATTCCGTGGGAAATAATTTTATTCCGAAAAATTTCCGGGGTCAACAATTTTTGAGGTTTTTCTGTGGGATTTTAGGGAAATTTGTTTTTATTTTATTTTTTAAGAATTTTGTCGAATGACCATTGATTCTCTCGCGGTTTCATAAAATTTTCGCAAAAATTCAAAAAATATAAACACTATTTCCACCCCGAGCCCTACACCTCCATATGATTTGCATGCTGAAGCAGGGGACCAATCGAAAGTCCACCATATTTTGGCCTAAAATTTTCGCGCCAAATGAAACTCAATAGTTATCTTATGGCAGTTATGACAGTTAATTGTCAGCTATTTATTACGACTTAGCTGTCGTGTATTTCCCGCCGCTAGCGCACTAAAAATTATTCAAGAGAGCTGCATGTTTTTAAAAATTTACTAGCTTGAGTAGCTTCAGCTTTGTATAATGAATAAAACTTAGATGAACCTGAAATAAGATGCCGGGAATTTCATATCAGCCTATAAAAGTGTGAGGGTGAGAAAAAAGTCAAATCAAATGATTAAATCATGGGAGCCTATTGCATTATTTCCATCACAAACCTATTTCAAGAAAGGTTTGTAAGTTTATACATACATGCATTGGCGTAAATAGGGGGGTCCTGGGGGGGAGCAGGGGGCTGTCAACGCTGTATAAAATGGAATTTTGCCCTTCTTCCACTAAGAACCGTCTTCTGCTAAGTGGACGGAGATTATTTTTTCCGCACCGCGGCGCTTGCAGCGTTCCCGCTTAAATTCAAATTTTGGTCTGTAACATTTTAGTTGCCATATTCCAATTCTTCCAATTTTTTTTATATTCCATTATAATGACAGTTGACTGTATTTCAACGCTTATATTATGTAATGTGCCATTGGCAGTGTAAAGTCTAATAAGCTTACGTATGATAAGTATCGGTAATACAGTAGGCAGCGTTAGTCAATTGCAGTTCAAACGTTAAATTTCCACATTTCAATTTTATTCATATACTTTTATACTGTACTGAACATTCCCATTAATACGGTAGTTTATTTTTACTCTTTGGCGCTACAGTCTAGAGCCCGTAATGTCCTAAAAAACTTTTTCATAGCCCGTACGTAGCACATTGTTTATTACTCTAGATTATTATTAGTAGGTAACTCATTCGTCCTATGTCGAATGCCTCATACCAACGACCAAAATTGATTTTTTTTTCCATTAGCAATCCGTTAAACGTCTTCGATGTCAACTTATGCTATCTACTATACGAGGGATAATGGACACGATGAGAGAATGAGCCATGCTCAACATGGACAAAATGTACATAGTCGTATGAATGACCCTTTACCAAGTCAAAACTGAAACCCATGAACGACCTTGGTCTACTAGGCAAGCCACAGCTACCCCGAATGACCCTAACCCCGATGCCTTGTAGCCATTGCATCCGTGGTCGTCCCACTACTACCTATTCCTTCTCCCTAGGATTTATCACCCTTTTGACTGGCATATTAATTGAATTGAAACAGCCCACAACCGAGCAATATCGGACTCTTATATTGCTAGCTCTCGGCATTTTTCTACTAAAACTCAAATCTAAAATATAATAGTGCCCAGTTGAAAATGTAAACAAAACAATGTCAGTAATGGCTGGTAGGCTGGAGGCTGGATGGAGTGCGTCCTTCAGTCCTTGATTTTGGACTATCTTTTTGAAAATATGTTTCAAATTGAGATTTTAGTGATAGTTTCAGAATTTGTAAAAAAATCATTACAATTTTTAAAATACATTTTATTCCCATGAATATTTAATTTGACATTTAAATATTTACAAAAGAATTTAACTTGAGCTCTGTTGTTCAAGGAAAGTGGACGGAGAAAAAATTTCCGCTGCGCGGCGTGGCGCTGCTATCGCGAACTGAATCCCTATCCCGGTGACGAGTCTAGTTATCTGTTGTCTATGGGGGGGGGGGAGGCTAAGCCCGCAGGCCCCCCCCCCCCAGGATTTCTGGTGACAAAGACGTTATGGAGGCGAAAGGCATAGTATCCACAATAACGAAAGGGAAATTAATTCTTGATACTGGTATGCTTATTTTACATGAAAGACATCATGAAAAAATCAACACATTGACTTATTTTCACACAAATATATTACTCAAAATGCTTAAGATCCCAATAGGCCTATTTCAGACCTATTTTTTCAAGCTATTTCTTTGGGGGAGACCCCCGGGCCCCCTCAGTGGTAGGTTTATTTGTCGGTACAATCTCAACTGTACTGCTTGCAAAATTCGTAAAACCTCACTAATTTGGACCTATATACATCAATTTTCCTTCTCCGGGGGAAACCCCCGGCCCCCCATTCTCCAGGGTTTAATATGCGTAAAACCTCACTAATTTGGGCCTATTTATCAATTTTTTCTACGGAGGAGACCCCCGGGCCCACCTATCACCAGGGTATAAAATGCGAAAAACCTCATTAATTTGGGCCCATTTATCATTGTTTTTCTGCAGGGGAGACTGCTGCGCCCCCTTCTCCAGGGGATAAAATGTGTAAAACCTCACTAATTCAGGTTTACCATAACATTAATGGCTTGGATTCACGGGGAACAGCTTAGATCTGATAATGACAACCCAAACAACCTAGCCCCCCCCCCCTCCAGTCTCCAGAAGGTTACGCAGCCCCCTATAATGCTTTTCTCAGCGCTCCAAGTATTTTTAATTGTCAACTGCCAATTTTGAATTTGCCACAATTAAAGGTACCTACTTATGGTATCCGTGGGTGTAGCTTAGGAGCCTTAGACTATACTGCTCTAGCTTCTGATAATTAGCAAGATTAAAAGATGAAAACTGGTGAAGTAGGCATGGTGACGTACGGCAGTCGATACTCTCAAAAATAATAAAAATCCGCCTATGCTTAGCATACTACATGAAAACAAACTTTATATCCAGTTTAATTTGTAACATCCTTGGTGAATGAAAAAAATCATATATAAGGCGCTTATTCGACCAACGTCAATAGTGATAGTAAATGTGGTATTGACGTGGTAGCAGACATTAAGACAGTCTAAAAATGTCTGCTACCACGTCAATACTACATTTACTATCACTATTGACGTCGGTGGAATATGCATCTGAAGGGGACCAACATTTAAAAAAAATTCCGGGGTATTCTGAGGAACTATTTAACAATTTCCGAGGAATACGGCAGAAGTCATTTGGCAGCCCTGGAGTATACTTACCGTAGGAAATAGGCGCTCTAAAATCCGCTATTTTTACAGACTTATGTATTTTTATTTCATTAACTAAGCAAGTTATTAACGATTTGGTTCATTTAAGTTGTAGAAGACTACTTTGTGCATCATACCGTATAATAGGATTTTTTCAATTTTTGGTAGCCTACCGTAGCTTTTTCATAGAAATGATTATAATATTATGTGGCTATAATGTCACGTATAATCCATACCATGAAAAAACTATAAAACCAAAAATTAATAATGCCCTATTACATTATGCATCTTCTACGACTGTAACGAACCAATATTATAATAACAAGCATAATTAATTAAATAAAAAGACAAGAAGTATTAAATTTCAAACTGCCAATTTCCATTCCACCGACCGGCTAGGGCTATTTACAAAAACAGTGACGTGGTAGCAGACATTCAAGACTTAGGCGGGGTTTCCACCGACTTCGCATTGCAGAATTGACGGAAATGTTTATTTTCCTCTATGCCATAGTTAAAATTGATCAATGATCATACAGTAAAATCACTAACAAACAAACTAAAATTAAAAAATGGCGTCATGGGATATGTTAAGTACAAACATTTTAATAGATTTCTATAAAAAGAAAAATTCTAATTTCCGTCAATGTCATTTGCATTTTGCAATGCGAGATCAGTGGAAACGCAACCTAAGTCTTGAGTGTCTGCTACCACGTCACCGTTTTTGTAAATAGCCCTAGCCGGTCGGTGGAATGGGCGCCTAAGGGACGTACACTCTTAAGTGTTTTTTGTATTTTGGAAATTGTATTGTTAGGCAGAAAAAGACTTGCTAGTCTTAAGTCTTGCCCCGTAAATATAAGACGTTTATTATTATTATGATTGTATTACTATCTGTTTTTGTGATATTATTAGTATTGTTGTATTGTGTAGAATTTTGGCCGTTGGCTCGACTTTACCGAGTTTGTGAACGAGTCTAGGCCACACATACTCGTTCATGGTTCAAGAACTTGGTCGAGACTGGCTCACGTCTGTCACAATGTCAATGACAAGCATGTCTCATATAGTCAGTGTGGATTGACATCGAGGACGTGTATCAGTTTTGCAGCGGCCAAAATGTGTACGGAAACAATGTCAATACTGACAGAAACCCAATGGGATCGTTGGCAGGACAACATTCAATGGGCTACTATATGCAGGCAATGAAGTCCCCAAAATATTCAAACTCAAACGACATAAATAATTATTTATTTAACCAAGCTGTTTATCTGACATGGTTCCTGCAGGCTATTCGGACGATTCCTTAATTTTTATCCGATTTTTCAGATTGTTTTCGAGTGACCCCTTTTTTGGGAATGGCGTAGACTTGCACATTGTTTGGCTTGTGTTCGTGTAGTTGTAATACGGTATTCTTGCGAGAGTGCTACGCACGGTATCATGAATTTTGGATCTGTGACGTTAGGGTATGTTTGTCTGTTTCCAACGCCTGCTTTCAGCATTTCTGCTTTAAGCAACCCTGTGAGCCTGGCGGGGGGAGTGAGTCTGTTTGTTAACGTGAGGCACCCTAAGGGCAGACTCTTTCACCTCGGGGGAAACAGGAGTTGACTGACAGGGTGGACCTCCTCATTATAGTGGATTTCGAACCACTTGGGGAACATGTCAAAATCACGATTAAATCGGAGGTGACCAGGACTCGACACGCACGTAGACTGACTGTTACAGTCTCAGCATGTTATCATGTCCCACCATGTTCCCCTGCCAACGCTGTGCACACTACCAAGTTTGCCGCAGTTTGAAACATGCTCTGCTCTGCTCTCATAGATTCAACATGGTAAGGCCGTGGGCAAACGGTTATGTCGTATCGTTTAGTATACTGACAGCGAAAAGGTTGTTGGTTCGAGTCCCACACTTACTTCATTTTCTGGCCATGCTTCGGGGACATGGGTAGCAGGTGGTCACTAGCAATATTAGCATAGTATCATAGAGAGCCTCATTTAGATTCCTAACTCGGTCATTAAGTAATTAATTTTTATTTTGAGCCCTTGTAGCGCCCTTGTCACTTCACGACAGGTGCGTCGCACCTCTTGGACCTGCCTCGGGCCGCCCCTGGGATGAATATATAGATACGTTACAGCTCCTTATAACCAGCCGTGTCGAGCACTCTAAGACACCTCCTGTTTAGCGTAGTGTTTTACCAGTGTCAGACGTAGATATGCATGCTGCCGTAGGTACTGCGCGACTTTCACGAAGTCCTCCCCTGCTCCAAGCCTCCCACCGTGGCCGCTAGTCCGCGCCACCTGGTGGACGGAGCCGTGCTCCTGGAGTTCTGTGAGCGGTTTTATGTAAGAAGGCAAGCGCAGGATATGCCGGTGATGGTTGCCCCGCAGGACACGAGGTAAGTCGCTGAAGGAGTGGTCGGAGTTTGGAAGCACGGAACGAAATCGCAGTTGTAGGCAATATTACAAAAAATACGGTTTCTTGATAGTTTCGTAGTGTAAATAAATAACTAAAAAGATGTGATATCGATGTTGGTATGAAGTGTACCCCAATTAGCAGAGGTACGCCTCTGGATGGCTTTGGGCCTGGTGCGTTGGACCTGCTGACGACCGCTGACAATGAGAGCCTAGTTGGTAGCATTGTATAGCTGGAGTTAGAGGCGAAGAGACAAAACCAGGCTTGGAGGGACCAAGGAAATCGGAAGGGGGAAGATTTTGGGCTGCGCCTGCCGTTTCAAAACATATCACGTAGAATTCTCTCGTCTTCTCCTTTAGAGTAAATCGCATATTCCTTTTATATAGCAGATTTTGGTTTTAGATTCACCCTCTGAATCTGGGGAATCATACGACAGGTTACATCCAGCGTTCCAGCCAACAATCGAATAGGACATATATTCTGCAGCGCTCCTGGGGAGTTTACTCCATTTCAAAGGCGACAAGTTTTCCTACGTTCTATGGTATCGGACAATTCTGAAAAGGAATTGAGGCAAGCAGTCATCTTCTTCTTCTTCTTCTGGCTGTACAGCCCTTGGTGGGTTTTGGCCTGCTCAACAGCACTCCTCCAGTCTTCTGAGTTTTACACAACTCCCAACGCACGCTTCTAATTCGTCTTTCCAGCTGTTTCGAAGACGACCCTGCAGTCTTCTTCCCGTCATGCTTGTTTTGTATACTTTGTTGGGCATGCGGTCCTCTGACGTTCTGACGACGTGTCCCACCCATCTTAGACGCTGCGCTTTTATAAAGAGCATTCTGTACGGCTTCTCCATTATTAATATTGCGTCTATTTTGGAGTTGTTTCTTTCTGGCATTAATTCCGTGCTTCCCCTCCTCATTGGGTTATTATAGTAAACAGGCTTAGGTTTCTAATTACCGGCACTTAGGTCTACTGCAAAAGTGGAAGCAATTGATTTGGCAGAAATGTAACGCTTTATCATCATCATCATTGCTTTCTTTTCACACGGGTTGGTATGGGATGCCTGAAATATTTTGTGTATAGGTGAATGGTAGTTTAAGTATTTTTAGTCAGCTGCAACAGTAGAAAATCTGAATCTATTGAAATTTGCGTAGTTTGATAATGCAAAAAGGATGAATTGTTGCGGAAGGTTATGTTGATTTAAGATTGGGCTCTGCCTTTTGGGCACAAAAAACTTATGGTAAAGCATAGGGCGCCCCTAGGGTCACCTTGTTATATAGGCCGACAAAAACAGCATCAATATAATGTAATAATGTTCATGAAAATACTAAACCGATTAAAAAGCTATCTTCGTGAAATAAATCTCAGCTGCTGTAAGATGACATCAGGTAAAATTTATTTCAATTTCGGCAAGAAAGAGAAGGAAGCATTTGTACTAGTCTTAGCATTTTCATGAACATTGCTGAACCTTTTTCTATTGCATTGATCTCTGTTTTAGTCGGCTTAGATAATGTCTCAGCAAGTGGATTTTGTTCATAACGCCCTATGCTTTAGCATAACTAATGCGATTTTTTTGTGCCCTAACTTTGTACTGGGTAGTCATTCACTATTAGTAGCTTAGTAGGTATTAACTTATTCTTGTGGTTAAAAAAGTAAACAAAACAATTTCGAATATGTGGCAATTCCACCGGCGATTTAATTCATTTGTGAATCGAGATTTTTTGTTTGTTTTGTTTTAAGGAGATTATTATGTAGGTACTTAGGTAAATTATCTATTATAAATTAAGTTATAATATGGTAGAGACTTATTAAATAATAATGATGTCTGCTACCATATTATAACTTAATGTATAATAGATAAGTTAAGTATCTACATAATTGTCTCCTTGGAACAAAACAAACAAAAATCTCAAATCACAAATGAAGTAAAATCGTCGGTGCAATTGCCGCCATAGCACTTTCTATTTTAAAATTGTATTGTTTACATTAAGAGGACATGCTACGTAGAAAATGAGCACCTCAAAATTTGTTGTTTTTATGGACTTCATTTTTTTATTTAATTAACAAAGCCAGTCATTAAAGATTTGGCCCATGGAAATTTTAGAAGACTGCTTCACGCATCACCTAATAGGAATTATTAAATTTTTGGTACCTTAGTTCTTCCATAAGTACCAGAACATGCAGGACAGGACTAAAATTTCGCGTATTCTGGGATTTTTGGAAGGACTACAAAACCGAAAAGTAAAAATACCCGATTATGCACGAAGTAGTCTTCTACAACTTCCATGAGCCAAATTTTTAATAACTTGCTGAGTTAATTAAATAAAAAAATGAAAAGTATTTTATGTTGGGGTGCCAATTTTCTACGTGACATATCCTCTTAAAGGATAACATTAAAAATAGCCTAATCGATATTGTAGGCCCACTGAATTAGCTATTTCCACTTCAGCTGTCAGTCTATCACCTATCAGTGTACGATCCCCCCCTTTTTTTAAATATAGTCCATTTAAATTATAATTTAGTGCAGCTTTAAACCCGCCTTTCTAATTTATTAATTTGATTAAAATAAAAATACATTTTTTTAGGTTATAACAACCGTGGGGCCTCGCAAGCCGCAGCGTAAAAGTCTGGCCGTCCCTAACGAGTCTCTGGGCCCTGAGAACGAGCTCTCCTATCTCCTGGACTCTCAGGTAGCACCAGAAGCACTAATGGTCTCTCCTGGGTCACCAAGCACTCACACACCACCTCACAAACTTCAGCTGGAGACCAGCTTCACTAGTCTTCTGTCTCCGGGGGAGAAAACGCATAAACTTTCCCTCCAGAGCTTCGGAAGTCACAGCTCCAATAGCAATACGATCACGTCGTCTCTTCTGAAGACGGATAGCTTGAAAAAGCCGGAAGTGACGTCACCGCATGTTACAAATTTCATACCCTGGGAGTATCAGTCGTTGTTAGAAGATCAGAAAGATAATTCGTCTAATTCTAAACCTGACAGCCAAAAAATAGACCTGATTCATGATGAATGGTTTGGCTTGGCACCGTTAGCTACACCTGAAAGTTTGTCCGAAGTTAGCAGTATTAGTTCTAGAGCTAGTAGTATGATTATGCACTGTGAAAAAACTAGGCATAAAAGAATTAATTCTAACGGGTTTCGAAAGGAAGTAGATACGGGTTTGTGTGAGAAATCTAAAGTTGAAAATGGCGATTTGTTAAGGCCTCCCACGTTGGATAAATTCAAGGGCGTTTTGTCGCAGGATTGTAAAAGGGAATCACCTGAACCGGAAATTGTATGTCAGTTTTCCCCGAGGGTAATAAGACGGACTTTGAAATTTTCTAATGGTTTATCGGATGCTGATCAGGATGTTACGAGCAATTTAAGGTTTGAGGCTATGATGAAATCTGTCGATTTTCACGATTGTGCGTCGAATGAAACGAATAGTTTTACTTCGGCGCAAAGTCATGAAACGGAGCAGTATGCTAGTGCGAAAAGTAGCAGTGGAGAGTCTGTAACGTTGCGACAAGAGAGGTTTTACGATTGCAATGATGCGACATTTTTGAATTATCATAAACCAACTTTGGTAATCTTACCAGACGATGATAAATTCCCATTTGATCACGGGCCTGATAGTTACCCGTATTTAGAAACGGATTTCTCCGTTTCTGATCCTGAGCTCAATTTAATAAACACCAATAGTAAAAAATTAGAGAAGAAAACAAAAGCGAAATTCCAACATGGCGTCTCATTTGATCAGGACTATGAGTTTGATATCGAGACGGAAAGTTCGAAATTGTTGGACTCGCAAAATGAATCTGAGAATTCTTTATTATTTGCGAATACGTGTAAAAGTTTACAAACTCAGGATTCGTGTTTTAGAGACGAGGATAGCATTGAGGAGTGTTTACGGAAGAAGGATGTATCTCCGAAATCATGCACGAGCGGGGGTAGTGATAATTTTTCTACTAGAGTTCCGTATGGTAGTAGGTCAGTCGAAGCTTTGCCACTTTTGTCCAGTTTAAATCCCGAGCCTTCTTCGCAACGGAAACGGAAGTATAGTTTTTCTATTTTGCCCGTAGGGAAGGGCGAGAGTAGTGTCTAAAAAACTTTGTACTAATTTTTACTAACTCTGGAATTTTATTCATACGGCCATGCGAACCTAGTTTGGTTCACAAAATCTGACGTTCTTATCTCCCGATCATGGCGATTTTAATACCGGGGTTAATATAATACCATGTCACCTGATGGCATTAATTCAATTGTTTAAAATTAACGAACAGTAAATTTCAGAATTTTTTAAATTGTAATGTTGGCAGTACTTAATAATTGAACTGACGCGACGCTACCGAAGTTCATTCAATTGTTTAAATAGACACAATTTGAATTTTCCGCGCTGAGCACTCTTGCGACAATTACCAACATTAAAAATAAAAAAATTCTTACTGTTCATTTATTTTAAACAATTGAATTAATACCATCACGTGACATGGTATTATATTAACTCCGGTATTAAAATCGCCATGATCGGGCTGTTGGTCTTCTTACAGAATAATGTGGAAGGAAAGTGTCACTATGATGTCATCAATTATTGCTTAAAATTAATAATACATCTACTTACTTACTCCTTGGAGCTATGGCTGGTATAGGTCCTTGGCCTGCTCTGCCACATTGTAGCACTTTGATTTGTCACGTGGTCCCAACAGCTGATTTGTAGCATCTTTTTGTAACACTACACTTTAAACGCTTCAACCTCTTCAGTTCCTTTTCTGCTATAGTCCAGGTTTCACTCCTTATGATAAAACACTCTATACGCAGGTTTTAAGGAACTCCCAATCATCGTCTCCCCTGGGGCACCTTCTCTTGTTGCCCTATTATCTGGCATTCGTTCCACGTGCCCTAGCCACTGTTAACCTATAAGCTTCATTATCTACTACTCTTTGGCGCTACAGCCCGTGAAGGTCCTAGGTGTTCTCTCCCACATTGCGCCAGCCTGCGCTCTCCTTCACCAGTCATCGACGCCAAGAGTCGCCAAATCTACCTCGACGTCGTCCAGCCATCGCATATTGTAGACGTCCCACTCATCGTCTCCCTTGAGGCACCTTCTGTAAGACTGCTTTCTTCCCCTATCGACCGGCATTCGTTCCACATGACCTAGCCACCTGATGCGGGCTCTCTCTTGGGCCACCTTGTGTAAGGCTTCTCTTTTTACCCTATTATCTGGCTATCGTTCCACGTGCCCCAGCCACTTGATGCGGGCTCTCTGGACTTCGGCTACGACATACCAGTGCACCAACTCTACGTTGATTACAGGAAAGTATACGGCAGTGTCAATACAGCTACTATCATAATCGATATACAATATGATCCAGCTTGAGTGTGATACGGTCATTCGCGAGCCACTGCACTCTTCTCCTGTGCAACACTTGTAATTATTCAACACTTCCTCCTGCCGCAACACTTGTGATTACTCAACACTTCTGCGATTGTCTTCAATTTGGTTTCTGTATCTCTTCCTTGATCTTCGTCTTCTTCATGTTCCACCTAGCAGGGACGGTTTCAGCAGAAAAAGTTTTTTTTGGGGGGGGGGGCGGTGGCCTGAAAAATATCGCGATTCTTTTACTTGAGTAATAATTTTTTTTAATTTCCTTCAAAAGTCCGTTCTATCTAGTATAAAGCTATTTCTTTCGGAGGGGCGACCCCCCCCCCAAGGATCCGCCCTGCCACTTAGTTCTTCCTGCAGCCATTTCCTCGCGCACCTTCTGTTATCCATCCGCTTTACTTGCCCGAACCATTTCAGTTCGCCTCCTCACTTTCTTCTCCACCAATGGTTCCTCTTCCCCGAAACCTCTTCTTGACCTTCATATCTAACCTTATCCCTTATTTTGATGAACTTCATTTCAGCCGCATGTATTTTACTGTATTGTCCAATGACCAATATTGCAGCTTCTTCTTCAAGGCAACAGCAACAGAAGTAAAATTTACTTCACTTGTACTTCCCGGTGCAGACAAAGTACAGGCCAATCAGAACATCAGAAATTTTTAATTAAACCAGTCTCGTAACCGTATGTGAATTTTATTGTCGTATTTATGTACCGGTTTGAACTCAAAATGTTCTAGAAGAACCATTTGAATTTCTAATGCCAGCTATAAATGAGTTGAGTCATATTTACAGTATTAGGCAGTTTTTTATACTGTTCGCAGGGATTTTGTAATGCATATTTCATTTATGCGGAAGCGTAGCAGTTTCATGGGTGCTCATCCGTACACGAAGTCGATTTTCACTAGAAATATTGATAACTGAGCCGTCAATTAACTGTTTTAAATCAGAAGACGACATGATCCTCTACATTTTTAAATATACAATACGAGTAGTATGTAGTAACAGTAACAATATTTGGCCGCAGTTACTTTTATTAAAAGTCTAAAGTATTTCTTTAATGGCTCTACTATTAATATTCTCTGTGGAAAACTTTGGAGTTTCCGCCATAATCCGCATTAATGGATATCATTCAAAATTGCTCAAATGTTAAGCTAATCTTATTTGGTATTTATTTTTCCGTTAAAACCAAAGATTTGTATTTTATAAGCAGTGCAATAACTTAGTTGTAGTTAATTAGGGTGGAATTGAAAATTTATCCGGTAAAATATTCTTCAGGTATCTTATTTCATTCTTGAAGAATTCTGTAACGTTATGAAGTGTATAGGGAACTTGTTTTGGCTTAATCTCACGTCATTTTTTATATTTTTTATAAATCGTTGAGAAACCCGAGGTTGGTTTGCGCACGCTACGGAAATAGGGTTCTACTTATTTCTCCTTCTTTATATGCCTCTTCAAGTAAAGATTGTGGCGATGATGATGGCAGTTCGGACCTTGGAGACGGCTGCTCGTTCTCTTGCCAAACCACTGCTTTAGGTTTCTCCTTATGCCGGGAGCCCTCAGTCCTTTTTATCTTCCCTTGGATTAAATAACATGCAAAAGGCGAGTTTGTTTGTTTACGTTTCTTACCTGCTAGAGCAATATTCAATCCAATATATTCCAGGACCCTTCTCTACAGACTCACGCCCAACGCGATTCTGACTTCTGATTGGATCTGCGCAATGCATAATGCAATGAAATGAAATGAAGTGAAAAACGACATTATTGCAAATAAACAAAAGGCGAACAATAAGACTATAAAGTCTTGTTTTCATGCTAATCATTTTATTTTTAAAATTGTTATCCCCAAAATATTGCCGCCATAGGCGTGCGCGTAGTCCAATTCGGAAATACATCACTGTTTTTTGCACTATTTCATTCGTCAACTGATCCGAAGCGTCTATCTGTAACACCACATTTCAAACGCTTCTAGCCTCTTCAGTTCCTTATCTGCTACAGTCAAGGCCGCAGCCAGGATTTTTTTTCGGTGTAGAACATATTTCATTGGGTATTAAATAGTGGTTTTTATTTTTCCTCTCAAAATCCGATTCTATCTAGTATCAAGTCATTTCATTTTGGAGGGGGGGGGGGGTGAACCCCCCTTGGCTACGGCCTTGGCTACAGTCCAGGTCCGTATAATAAAACACTCCATGTACTAATTACACTTAGAATACATACAGGTACTCGTAGGACTTCGAGAACGAGTCTGTCACTCTATTCTCCATGTGCCATGCAACATTGTTAGATAAAATGGCGGCTGTATTAATAAACACTATACTGAAATCCGCCCTTTTTAGTAAGTTTTCTAAAGTTCCAATCAAAATCTAGTCTTGTAAAAAAGAGAAATATTTTAGCACATACTGGGTGATGTTTTTTAATTGCGTGCTAGCTACACTAGCGCCATTCCCCTTGTTATAGGGGTGGATCGAAAGTGAACTTAACTTTCCTTGTATGACACTCAATGCTCCTCTAATGGTTAATTCTCGGTAGAGCTCTATATAGGAGAGATGGGACATTCGCTTCTGCCAAAGGTTTTTTTTTAACTTGTGGTGTAACCTACGAATTACTTGGAAGTGCAATAATGTGTTAACTCGTCTGCACCGAGCGAAGGTGTATTATAAAAAGACCTGTCTCGTATAACCAATAGGTATGCACTACAGTAACGAAAACTTACAGTCCTCTAATTCACCGCATTTAGTTTGTAAATTGATTGAGCTATTTGTATTTAGTGTTTTTCTACGATATGGTCTTCTTATGAACAAGCCTAACATCTGTGCAAAGTAGCCAGTAGGACACGGAATGGTTGTCCTGAACCACCGCACTTGGATTTTAAATTGAATTCGCTGCAGTGGTTAGCGGTTGTCCAAGACATGGTCTGCTTATAAATTAGTCTAACTTCTGTGCAATGTAATAGGTACCTCCGAGTATACCTAGCGAAGGTGTCCACTTTAATCTAGGAGAAGTGAAATTAATTGAGATAGGTAACCTACCTCATTTTATGCCTTAACATCTCATGTATGTTACAATCAAAGCTCTCTTTTGTTTATGTGATATTTTTTAGTGAATCATTGTTTTTTCATGTCAGTAGTATGTACAACTACAAGGAACATGTAGGTTTTTGTGGGTTACAAGTTCAGTAACTGTGGCCAAACTGTGTTCGTGATGGGATCCGCCACACACTTTATATCAAAATGTAGAGGAACATTAATTTCTTCTATGGGACGTGACCTACCTAATGTACGATTGATATTTACTGTGAAAATGTTTCCCCTTCCATTGTCTCATAATGAAAATTTTCTACGAGAAAATATATGAAATTTTTTTACTATTAAGTATTACGGCACAGTAACTGTTACCCACGGGTAATTCACGATTAGCGTGAATATAGTGGTGAATTGGGTCATCAAAACTGAGGCGTGCGAGGGTATAGCACTCAACAACCAATACTAACATGAAAATGAACTTAAAGTAATTTCAACTACCCCCCCCCCCCTCTCAGAATTTCTGGGTACGGCCTTGGGGCTTTGAGCCAAACAAATGCAAAATGTAAGTTTTGACCCGATTCACCAACATTCACGGTACCTAGCCATAGGCCTACAGTATTAAGTTTAGATTTTAAATTTCCTTAAACTAAATCTACTTCTCGATTGTTTTTATTGTTTTGTACTTACAAGACTTCCCATTTTCTTTTCATTTGTTATGTAAGAACTTCTAAAAGATGCTAATTGTGGATACCGTACTTACTTTTTTGGTGCAATATTGTATAGAGATATTACAGAAATCTATTTTGTAGAGTGTAGCTATTTGGTTCATGGAACTAGTCTAATTATGAGAAACTGTAGCCTATCTATACTCATTGAAAAGTTTCCTTTGCACCGAAGGTGTGTTATAACAAGACCACATTGCGGATAACCAATAGCACGACGGTAACCGCAACTTACGGACCTAGAATATGCCACACACTCGATGCGCATGTTGACTTTGCTACAGTGCTTAGTGATTGCACATGGCATGGTCTTCTTACAATGTTATGAAATACCAAGGTTGTAAATTGAATTGGCTACAGTGCTCAGTAAATTTACCAATGACTTGGTCTTATAACATTATGGAATCACTCACGTAAATTGAAGTCACTACTGTACTTATTCGTTACCAACGCATGGTCTTCTTATGATGCTATGCACTCCCCGAGCTTTGTCCTTAAATTGAATTGGCTACATTGTTTAGCGGTTACCAATTTCCATGGTCTCCTTATGATCTTATATGCAATCCCCGAGCTTGATCGGTCAATTGAATTCACTGTACTGCTTAGTAGCTACCAATGACTAGGTCTTCTTATAAACCTACCTTCGGTGCAAAGTTAGTTTGTCACCGAGTATCACGTAAAGTTCTATCATAGGAGAGAAGGAACATTC
This sequence comes from Psococerastis gibbosa, assembly GCA_963971405.1. Lineage (NCBI taxonomy): Eukaryota > Metazoa > Arthropoda > Insecta > Psocodea > Psocidae > Psococerastis > Psococerastis gibbosa. Next base: position 4,299,033 of record OZ020490.1, on the reverse strand, counting down.
GTTCCCGCCAAGAGATTTTTCAAACACTTCAGAGCTTCGGCCGACTGACCTGTCTTATTTTGACCAATGAGTGCACGCCTTGCAGCCATGACGTGATTTGTTGTTGTTTGAATGAATCCAAAGGTGTGGTGTGATGGGTCAAAAAAAGACGTAGCAATTAAAAAATATCCTTTGACGGGAATGAATGTCGCATCTCTCCCATATAGAAGTCTATAGTTTTACCTATTGAAAGTACCAATTGGGAAATATAGTCAATATTTCATTTGCTATATTTTAAGCAGTTATTTTGGCCATTTGATTACATACGGCAGTCGGGGTTTTATAAAGTTTCTTGTATCCTATACCAACAAATTTTGTTGTCAATCTGTCACTACAATAAAAATGTTATAGCCTAGGTAGGCTAATGTTAGAACGCAGGTTAGGCTACTTGAGTAATATTTTTTGGCGGTTATTGATTAAATTCACTTTCCTATAATATTACTAATAATCAGTTGTGGGAAATAAATAATTTCCTCAGTAAAAAACTTCGCTTGCCGTTTCAATTAGATTGCCTCCTGAATACACACTATTACTAAAAAGAAAGCCGCCCGGGGAGGCTTTGCTATACCTATGTCTATTAAGACACCATCGCCTGAAAAGTATCAGTACACTGACCACCATCCAGTGGCGGAGCGTAGGATAATTGCGAGTGTAATACTTGAAAACATTTATTTAAGTTTTAAAAAAAACACGCATCATTTTATATAGCAGGTTCTATCTTTTTAAAAAGAAAACATTTGAATTCTAACGTGACGAGATTCTTAATTTTCTTTGACTTATTTATTTGAGACATTTTGGGCGAGGATGGAGAGAATTATTTTTACTAATGGGCTAGTCATTAGGCCTATACAAAAACTGTTCCTGTAATGCTAGTCTCCAATTATACTCCAAGTAAGCAGGTCAGATTGAGGACTTTAGGTATGGAGGTGAGCCGTGAGTTCACAGAATGTGGCACCGAAGCATATCTCTAAGGTCAGCACTATATTGGTCAGCGATAGAATACTGAAGGGAGGGATGACAAAAGGAAAGAGTTGAAGATTAAAAATCAAATTACTACTTGAAAAGTTATTCCATAACTTACCCAAAATTTAAAAAAAAGTGAGTTCCCGCTCAAATATGCTTTAAAAGTGTTTTCCTAAATGTATAAATAGAAGTTACTAAATTTTTAATGATTGAATATTTAAAATAAATATTATTAAAAATTTTACGATTATATCTTGATAATATTAAGGAAAACACTTTTATATTCTTAAGAATATTCCTGGGTTCATTTCCAGAACCAGTTATAATAAACAACATGGCCGCTTTGTGGTATTTCAAGAGCAATAAAAAACTTGTTGGATAGAAAAAACTATATCGAATTACACGGAAACTAGCAGTATTGTTTATTCTTTAGTGTTGCGTTGTTATAGGTAAGTTGAAAATAATTATAATTTCATCCAACTTAACATTTTTCCATAAAAGGACTGAAGCGGCAGGCATTGTTATGGCAACGTTATAATAACATACACCTCGGGGAATGCGTTCTATGACTCATTGAATGTGAATGAATTAAGGAACTAGGCTCTGCTGTATATCAGGATAGCACGCGCACAGTTAAGGTACGTTATGGTAGAGTTTGGCTAGGAAACGTCATTCCATCCGTGTAAAAAATGGTTGCTCATTTGACACTTGGGCGGGTTAGCATTGCGTTGTCAAGGCATTGAAGCGCGGCGTGACCTTTATAATAATTGCCTCGATAGGTGGGAGCACGTCCTGGCAGCTTTTAGGCTGTGATATTTAGAGTTTAGTTTTGCATGCGGAATAAGTTGCTTTGAAGTCTAATTGAAAATAAGGTTTTTGCTACGACTAATGAGAGTTGAGAGCGGAAAAAAGGCTCATTATCAGTTAAGTGTTGCCGAATTATATAATGTTGTTTTTGCACAGTAGGCTAAAGATAAAGCTCTATACTATGTGGCTGTATGAAGGCTACGCTAGAAGGAGGAAAAGTTCCATTTGCATGTTAATTTTTGTTTAAAGTTACGTTCCAGGAAAGAAATTTTCTCGTTCGACATACTTCTCTCATACAATTGCAAAAAAAAACTATCAGACGCCATTGTATATTAATGAAACGTTGTGACATTCTATCTAGGGCAGTTTAACGTTAGATAAACCCATGAAAATTCAAGGCCAACCACGTTTCTATAAATAGAAAACCAGAGGGGGAAGAATCGAATAGCTGTAAAAATGAAAGATTCACCGAAAATATAGATAGTAGAACCATAAAGGATATCACATGAAGTAGAAGAAACATTCCTCTACATTTTGTGTGAATTTTATGACCGTTTATAACACCGATGGCCGGATCGGGCACAGTAAAAACAGCGGAGACTATACTATACTCGTAGATGTCAAATCGAAGGAGTTCTAAAATTGTGGCCAATACTGGAGTTAGTGATGGTTATAGAATATACATCAAGGCGTAGAGGAAATTTTCTTATGCTTTGTTACGTCTCATTTATAACTGTAGGCCTACGATAAATATTTCCTGTAAAATTTGATAACGGACTGTCAGGGTGTTCGATTGTCTCATATCGTGTTAAAATATATTCCTTTACATGCTGGTGTTTCGTCAACGTGTTCGTCATCGTGTTCGTCATCGTGTTAGCATGAAAACAAGACTTTATAGTCTAATTGTTTGCCTTTTTATTTTTTCAATAAAGTCGTTTTTCAATTTCAATTAAGGGTGATCCAGGGACAGCCAGTCAATGTCATTGGCCAGCTTCCCTTAAAGGGAAAGAAGGAAGATGCCTTAGCGAGCAATAGGGAATCAAAGTGATATCCATTAGACATGTCAAGTGCTAACTGTCTCTTTGTTCTTTAAAACCTTACTTACCAAAGCAAGATCTAGTCATTTACAATGTACAAAAAGTTCTGTTGCAGAAATTATTAAAATGCCTGGAGGAGGTCCGGTATATCAGCCTACAACAGCCAGCTACGACGATCAAAACCAATGGGCTGGTCCAGCGGGCTATTTAAATCAGCATGCAAATTTCACAAGATCAAAAGTCATTCAATGGATGGCATTGATTTTAGGATTAGGTGGTACGTATTTTTCTATCCAACATATCAGCCACTTCTGATGATTCAGCACATCATTAGGTACCAGAAGGCAGAATGGGCGTAACTAGGATTGGATCCTGCCTGAGAGGGGACAGGTGCACAAGTTCGATTAAATCGATTGGTGTTTTTTTCGGGTTTGTTTGAAATCTTTTGGAAAATAAACAATAAAATCTTGTTCATTATATCTGGTTAAAATATTCGCACTTTTTTATATTGTGTAAATTCATTAAAGAAAACCCTAGTCTTTCTAGTGTTAACTCGTTAAATCATTGGGGGTGGGGGGAAGACAAAGGAAGAAATACAGAAACTAGATTGAGGACGATATCACGTGAGTGAGAAAGTTCGCCAAGTGGTTCGGAATCCACTATAATCAGGAGGTCCACCCTGTCAGTCAACCCCCCTTCTCCCCGAGGGGTAGGAGTCTGCCCATAGGGTGCTACAAGTTAAAAAACAGACTCACTCCCCCCGCCATGCTGACAGGGTTGCTTAAAGCAGAAATGCTGAAAACAGGCATTGGAAAGGAAACAAACAAACAAACGAGAGTGGGACTGTGATTGAAAGGAAGTGTTGACGTAGTTAGTGTAAGACGAAGAAGAGGACCATGTCAGGAGAGTGCGACTGGTACCAGAGGAAGTGTTGAATAAACAGAAGTACTTACTTTACTTTATCTAACGCCCGTCCGTGGCAGTTCTGCCATTCGACGTCGAGCCTCCCAGTATAGACTGATGATGTTCTTCGGTGTTGCTTGGAGTTGGGCACAGTGGTGAAGGTGGTTAGCGTCCATTCTTCCTGCATGACACAGGGGGCAGTTGTCATCATCTGCGTCATCATAAACAGAAGTGGAGAGAGAGGAAGGAGTGGAGGAGGATCATGTATGACACCAAGGCAACTGTAGCTGATGACGATCATGCTGAAAGTTCCCTACACTGTCTTATAAGTTAAGCTGCTCTGATGACGATCATGCTGAAAGTTCCCTACACTGTCTTATAAGTTAAGCTGCTCTGATGACGATCATGATGAAAGTTTCATACAATGTCTTATAAGTTAAGCTGTTCTGATGACAATCATGATGAAAGTTACCTCCACTGTCTTATAAGTTAAGCTGCTCTTATGACAATCATGATGAAAGTTACTTACACTGTCTTATAAGTTAAGCTGTTCTGACTTCTGATGAAAATCACGATGATATTCCATACAATGTCTTATAAGTTAAGCTGTATGCGATAACTATAAAGCGGGACAATTATTGTTTTTGAAGGTCAATCGATCCAGTGGGCTATTACTATTGGGTACGGTGTAGGCCTGCAAGACATGCGTAGATTACAAATGGCGGTATCATATCAGGGGATTATAAATTAGCTGGAGGCGTGTATGTTGGATAATGGGTCATCAACTCCTTACCTCCACACGTATCATCAATGCTAATGTCCGTGCTATCAAGTCGCACCAGTAGTCTGCGGTGTGTTTTTACTGTATTGACCTTGGACAATGCCCGAGCTACTGTTACTGTGTCTTTAATTCCGGGAAGCTGTTTTTAAATATGGCATTCCAACGCGTTTTTAGGCGTTTAGGATATCACGTTTAATATTAGACTACCGTTTCCGCTTATGTATTTTCCTATCTCTTTATTGTATTTAGGGTTGCCAATTTTTTTTTCTCGAAATAAAGCACATCTGACTTTTGAGAAGGAAAATAAAGAGTACAGTATTTAAAGAAAATATTGCTTATATTTTTACTGTTAAATGAGTCAAAATTACGCCGAAAATAAACTTTAACATTGTATTGTTCATCAGGGGGGTTCGAATTACGAGCTATTTACTTATAATACTTACAATATTTTTTTGAGGTTTTCACAGAATCCTTGTTTTTTTGAAAGCTACTAAAATCCTCTTCACACTGCAAATCTAAATTTATGTAAATAAATAGCTAATTTCTAATTAAATTGATAAGAACCGGTCCGAGTTTACTCGAACATGCTTTCCAATTTATCAACATTAGTAGATAGAGAATATGAGTAATTTCATGGTAAATAATTTTCCAGTGGTTAAATTTCCGAAATTTGGGGGAGAGGGGGGGGGGGGGGGTTGTCCACCTGACGTCACTGGAAGTGAGGTAAATTCTAGATACGTCAGACAAACACATTAATTACCACACAGCAATAACGCCAGGGCACGCAATGCATTTAAGCGCGAATCATTTTTTTAAAAAATAATTTTTTGTGCAAAACCAAATATTTTTTTGGGAAAGCAACCTATTCGGTTCGTTACTCAATTTAACACCTAAAACATGCCTGAAGGTAGAAATCATCGATCGAAAGGTTTCGCAGAAAAATTATTTTTTTGTCATTTTTCATTAAAATGTAGTTATTTTTATTTTTTTACCCCCAGAAGCAAACTATCAAGGGGCAAGCGACCCCCCGCATTTTGTCAACATTAATAACGACTATAATATATGAGAATTTAAAAGAAATCGTTGGAGCGGTTTTTGAGAAATATTTTTTTTTTTGACGTTTTTTTGGAGTTTTTTGAGAATAAAACCCCCCCAAATTGAGTTAGCCCCAAATAAAAAAAAAAAAATGGTCCCGAGGTATGATTTTTGTGAACCTACATGCCAAATTCCACCCAAATCCACCGAGTAGTTTGCCCGGAAATCGATGAACAGACCAACCGACAGACAGACAGACATTTCGTAAAAACCACTTCTTTGGGTTCCTGGGACCTCAAGACGTGTAAATCCGTTGAAATCTCGGAATCGAACATTTCGACCATCACAAAGCTTTCCTTATACTACGTATAAATTGGAAAGCAAAAATAATAAGAATATATTTTGCTTCTTACATGTTTCAGAAAATGATTAAAATACTCTGAAATAGAGTAAGGGTGGCAACCCTAATTGTATTGTATAGTTGGGAGTCCGTGGATGGTGGAGCGTTGTACAAAACCGAGATGACCGGAGGAGTGTTGTCGAGCAGGCCAAAGCTCATCAAGGGCTGTAGAGCCAGAAGAAGAAGAAGATGATGATGATTGTATTGTAGCTTTGTGATGGTCGAAATTTTCCATTTCGAGTAATTCAGTGGATTGACACGATTTGAAGTCCCAGAAACCCCCAAAAACGGTTTTTTACGAAATGCCTGTCTGTCTGTTCTTCGATTTATCGGCAAACGACTCGACGGATTTTAATGATGAATGGGAACGACGTGGTGATGTGTGGCCCACTATTTCTGTTACTGTCTTTTTATTTTTAAGTGCGGATCTAATTTGAATTTAATAATTATTATTTAAATATTTATAGTAGCTATTGGAAATAAAAGTCGTTACCCTGTTTTAAGGAATTACCGCTGGAATTATAATGATAGCCGAAGGCGGCGCAGACATCTCGGACACGCGGCAACATGACTCGGAGGTGGGAGGTCCTACCACAGACGAAGAAAATAGAAATAATTCGGATGTAGCGGTTATTGTAATAGGGGTGCTGCTTTTGTTCATCGGTCTCGCCCTCCTCGCATTCTACCTTGTGTAAGTATACATTTAAAATATAAATGAATATATTAGTTTAAAGAAAGCATATATGGCTTAAAGAATATATCGCTACTTCGGAACAATTGACCCATAAATACCCTAAAAACTGAAGGAGTTAGTTTTCCAACGCCTGCTTTGAGCATTTCTGTTTTTTTTTTTTTTTTTTTTTTAAGCCACCCCGTCAGCCGGGCGGGTGGAGTGTGACGGTTTTATTAACTTGAAACACCCTAGGTACAGACTCCTTCACCTCAGGGAGAAGGGGAGTTGACTGATAAGGTTGGAATTCCTGATTATAGTGGATTCCGAATCACTTGGGGAACCAACGGCCTTACCATGTTGATTCCATTAGAGCAGAGCATGTTTCAAACTGCGGCAACTTGGTAGTGTGCACAGCGTTGGCAGGGGAACCTGGTGGGACATGATAACTCGCTCAGGCAGTATAGGTCGAGTCCTGGTCACCTCCGATTTAATCGTGTGACTTTACCATTTTCCCCAAGTGGTTCGGAATCCACTATAATCAGGAGGTCCACCCTGTTAGACAACTCCCCCTTCCCCGAGGTGAAGGAGTCTGCCCTTAGGGTGCCTCAAGTTAACAAACAGACTCACTCCCCCCGCCAGGCTGACAGGGTTGCTTAAAGCAGAAATGCTGAAAGCAGGCGTTGGTAACAACAACAACACTTGGGGAACTTGGTAATATCACACGATTAATGCGGAGATGACCAGAACTCGGCCCGCACTTTGACTGACTGGTAGTCTCAGTGCGTTGTCATGTCCCACCACGTTCCCCCGCCAACTTGGTGAACACGACCATGTTCGCTGCCGTTTTTAACAGGCTCTGTTCTCATGGATTCAACTTGGCTGTTGCCTAAAAACTATCATGTGGTTTCAGAGTAACATTCCGACGCAGAGGCTGTCCTTGCTTCATGACCAAAGAGCAGCGGATGGCGAGAGCGCTGCGATCGCCCCAGAGTGTGAACGGCCAGGGCATGAACCCCAGTACGGACCTGCTGGTAGCCGCACAGTACGCCCCTGTCTCTGAAATAGCCTATCAGCCGCCAGCGCTGTCGGAGGAGGAGGAAACGAGGAAGTTGATGGGTAGCGACAATAAGGATTGGTAAGTAGTAGTGTATAGTTTATGATTCTAGTCACGTGTTACTGCACTTATACTGACCGCTAATGGAAACTTCACACTGAAATTAATAATAATTGTGCATTGGAAATAAAAACAATGCAAAATAGTTCTAACTTTTGGAAATGTATTCCAGCTTATTGCATTAAACAATTCTATATGAAAAATAGAGGAAAATATTAAAATGTACACTAATATCCAAAGCTTTAAAGTTTATTTATAAAAAAATTATAAAATCGAACCCATTTTGTTGCTGACGTCACGCGTGCATAATTTCCTCAACATGTCCGCTGGATAATATATGCTCGCCAATTTGTTGTAATAAAAGCCATACTTTGTAATGAAGTGTAATATTTTTGAGAACTCAGTAAGAGTCAGTCAGAAAGTTTGTAAAATGCACTTCTTTCGCTTATTTATATCGAAACTACTTTCTGTGCATTTTTCCATTTAATTCACTATTTAAAATGTTTGCATGCCATTGATAATTCTGTAACTGTCTATGCTTAATTCAAAATATCCAAAAACAAAATTTTGCGCTCTAATAAGATCTAGGCTCTGCAATTTTTCCAATTTTTAATAATAACGTAGAAGGTCAAGCATTCAGGGTTTCTTAGTTACTTTATTTAAGTACAGTGAATATTCAATTGCTCTTTCTTGCAATTCTTAGCAAAAATTTCACTTTGAATGCTTGTCTGTGGATAAAGTGAAAATACTAACCTTACAATTAAGGTATCTGGCAGAATATATTGAATTTTTGTGCACTTAAGACAGAGGTTTCCAATTGTTTTGCTAACTAAGCACGATATACTTATTTTGGGGTTCCAAGCCGTGAAGATCTAGTGAAGGGGCCAGGGATGAAAAATTAATAAAAAATCATTATTAAAATAAAAAAGTTAAAAAAAAGCAGACTACTCGACTGATTTACTACTAATCTATAAAATCTGAATAATTCACGTACATCGTGTTCTTTTAGAGTAGAGCAATACTATAATAGTTAAGGTTAAATAATATAAATGTGAAAGTTGATTTCATAAGAATGGCTTGGCCATGTTTTGTTTACAAAATATTCTGAAATCTGCCCTAAGAGAAATAAATTATCTACATCTGAAGTGAATTAGACCTATATTTTTTATGGCTATAAAAAATTAAGGAGTTACAATTTTTGATTTCCTCTTTTTTAATAGAAGTTTACCTTTTTTTTTTAAATATTCTCATACCATGAAGAGGATAGGCACCCCAAAATTCACTACTCTTTATTTTTTATTTCATTAACTCAGCAAGTTATTAAAAATATGGCTCATTTAAGTTGTAGAAGACTACTTCGTGCATTATATAATTGGGTATTTTTACTTTTCGGTTTTGTCGTTTTTCCAAAACTCCCAGATTACGCGAAATGTTAGTCCCCACTGGTTTTTATGAATGGACTAAGGTACCAAAAATGTAATATTATTTCCTATTATATGATGCATGAGGTATTCCTCTACACTTTACATGAGCCAAATCTTTAATAACTTGCTTTGTTAATTCATCAAAAAATAAAAAGTCAATAAAAACAACAAATTTTGGGGTGCTAATTTTCTACATGTATTCTAAAAGATAACGCTAAATTTTATACTAAATCGAATTGTTTTTTACCATTCTGTCAGAGGTCGTTGATTGTTTGGCATGCGACGTGCTTCTAACATGAGCTGTATATAGGATGTTGCCTTGATGACTAATTATGCGTTTTGTGTTGTCCGCGCATGCGCAGCAGTAGCGACGACAGCGAGCGAATGCTGGACAAAGATCCGAGGATAGTGTTACGTCCGCTCAGTAAAGTTGAGGAATCTCAGGACAGTGAAGGAGGTAAGAAAACAGGATAATACAATATATTAGAATAGAGATTGAGTGAGCCCATAAGCTAACTATTGCTAATCATGTCTAAAATTTAGGTGGCACTAGACAACTCGACGTGGATGGAACCGTGATTGAGTTGTCAAAAAACCCAAACAACACTACATATAATTAATTATTAGACCTACAAAGGGTTATCTAGTGTGGAAAAAGGAAATAAAAAAAATCCCTTTCTGGCTATGGTTTGCAATATTTTTAAAGACTTTTTATGGACCCAGACCCATAGGTACTAATGAAATTGATATTTTATCAATTAATCTGTAGTTGAGTTTCGTATAGGTATACTATATGATTTCTACATTTTTTCTGTTTGATGTAGGTAAAAATGGGCTAAGGAGGCTATTCCACTTGTCAATATATTGCCATTTATGCATCAATAATAAGTCTATACCATATTATAACTTAATTTATAATAAATAAGTTAAGTACCTATCTACATAAAAGTCTCATTAAAACAAAAATCTCATCAATTATTGATGCACAAATGACTGAATATTGACAATTGGAATAGCCGCCTAAATGAAGAAGAAATGACAAGTAGGCCCAAATGAAATCTACGGCGTTCAAAGAGTAGCATACTAAATAATTTCCATTTATTTTTCAGCATATTAAAGGAAAGCAACAGCGTCATTAGTCTAAACCAAGACCGTTTCGAGCCGCAAGACAGCCCAGCACCACGCCGCCTACGGGGTTATCCGCCAATCACAGGCCCGCTCTCCGCTGCCAACCTTGCGCCCGAGCCAATCACAACAGACAACTCCCCGAGCCAGCCAATCACAGCAGATAATTCACCTTGCGAGCCAATGAGAAAGCCGACCACGTGGAAGGCGTCTATTATGCGTAAGGCTTCTGTGAGGTCGAAACGCGCGCCCCTGGCGGCTGGTGATGAAATGACGCCGTCTCTCCGCTCCTCCTGGTCCAGTGTGTATTTCAATGACGACCCGATGGATTCAGAATTGGATGAGGCTAGATCTTATGGATCTGATACCGTGTAAATCTGTTTAAGATATGTTTATAGACCGGTCAAATAGGGGTCAACCTCGGAATTGGTTCTAACTCGCGGTTTTTTCCCATAAATAAGCCTCATGGCATTCTCTAACCAAAAGTCTAGAGGAGTGAAATTGGCTCGTGCGTTAAATAGATAAATAATGACCTTTAGTTTTATTACTAAGCCAACCTAGTGGAGTTAGGGCTTAAAAGTCCTCTCTTACACTCAACTAGGAAGACCCGGAACCGCCTGCTTTACATGCCCTTCGAAGCAGAATGTTGAGCCAAGCCATGTTGAGTAGTGGGTGGCTTTCACCCAATAGGTTGGTGGTTTAAATCAAACACTACAGTTTCTGGCGATGCTGGAGACGGGAGAGCATGTAAAGTAGGTGGTCCCGGGCCTTCCTAATGGTATGTAAGAGACGGCCTTTTAGCCCTAACTCCGCTAGGTTTATTATTTGGGAGGAACCACAATAATTTTGGAAAAAAGAGACGTTGATGTCCTTTAGCCTTGAATAACTAATGACGCTCCTGTCCGAGTTTCTTAGACCTGTGGACTTTTCGTTAGAGAATGCCATGAGGAACATTTCTGTGATAAGAAACACCAATTCCGAGGTTGACCCCTATTTCACTGGACTATAGCATGGTTCAGTATGTATTTCAATGAAGTCCCGATGGACTCAGAATTAGGTGAAGCTAGATCTTATGGATCCGATAGTGTATAAATTTGTTTCTTACGATTTGTTTAGCTTTTAGCTTTAATTATTGTGTTGGGGTGGGGGTAAACGTCAGGTGAGTTAATTGGCTGATTTTGTGTTGGCGATGGATGGATGCTGGTGGTTTGTAACTGACAGTTAACTTACTTGAAGGTTTATCGCAGTTAAGTCGTACGGGCCCCGTTCTTAAGGCTATACCTTTAACCAGGAAAGAAATCCATTGTATTTGTGTGTAGCATATTGAAGAATATTGTTTGTTTGTTTTCCAACGCCTGCTTTCAGCATTTTTGTTGTAAGCAACCCTATCAGCCTGGCGGGAAGAGTGAGTCTGTTTATTAACATGAGACACCCTAAGGGCAGACTCCTTACACCTCGGGGAAAAGGGGAGTTGGCTGACAGGGAGGACCTCCTGATTATAGTGGATTCCGAACCACTTGAGGAACATAGTAAAGTCACACGAATAATTCGGAGGTGACCAGGACTTGACACGCACTCAGACTGACTAGTATAGTCTCAGCACGTTATCATGTCCCCTGTAGTGAATAATATTGGCTATTGTGTGCCCATAGAGTATTCTATAACATTATTGTATATTGCGTATTGCTAAATGTCTGCAAATTCTACACTTTTAAATCAGTGCTTCCCAACCAGGGAAGGTCTGCAGACCACCCCTTACATCTATTATTATTATTTTTTTTTTTTTAGAATTAGAAAGCTGTCAAGGATATCCCTATATTTAGCTTACATTTTAAGGTACGAAAAAATTGATGTGAAACTTGGGCACGCATGTTTTTTACAATTCATTCATTAATGTTCTTGTTAATAGCAACTTTTAATTAAGTCACTGCAGGCATTCTGGCGGACCATTAGCCAAGGTCTCGCGGACTGCTGGTTGGGAACCACTGTTTTAAATGGTTTCTTTCATGGTTTGAGATATTAGTCCATAAGAATATCTTATGTTTAGCTTTACTGCCTTAATATCTTCTTTGATACTACTTGCCTCTAATACTATAATTACTCTACGCTTAGATTATGGGGGTTCAGTGTACTATGTGGATGGTATCTGTATTTAAATCTAGAGATCTCCTAATCATCTTATCTTAACAGATTAAAAGAAAGTTGGTAAATGAAAACAAGTGCTCTCCACATTTACTCCGAATCCTATTGTAACAGTTTCCTCGAGTCCTGTATAACGGCTTAGATTTAAAACGGCCATTTTAAGTTTTGTTGACTTTTAATTCTTGTTGCCTAAGAAAAGTAGGTAGCTTATAAATTGTAGCATGTTTAGTGAACTCCTCTAGAAACATACTTAATGAATGTCTTTTCTGACAGAATATTGTGTTACTACTTGTAATAGATTAATCAGCTTCTGCGAAAAACTGACACTATTATCGGTTTTCTGTACAAAATTAAATTTTATAGGAAATACGAGTATTGATTTTAGAGCCATTAATACACTGATAAGTGAGCATTCGTCAACTGGTCCATCATTGCTTGTGGCCGGTGTAGGTTGAGATGTAGAACGTGTTCCTGCACAACTCCGGCATGTCATCGGTTCCCGTTGTGGCTCGAGGTAATGTGCGCAGAAATTCTGCGCCTGCAATTCTGTTGTCAGTCCTGCCCGTTGAACAATTAATTTGTTTTTCATTTTCTGTTTTTTGTTTTTTTTAATTCCACAGCTTGGTCACGTCTTTGATATTTCACTCTACGTGTGCCCGCCATCGGCAATACTTAGCTCTTATCGTTTGGCGTATATTCTATTTTATTATCGTTTTTTGCTACCCATAAATTCTACAATAAATGTTTATTCACTGACCTCATAGTTTTTCAAAAATCTGTTTGCAATCTAATGAGAAATTCTTCTTCAAATGTCTCTTTTATCGAAGATTGGCAATTGTAGTCATGATGGTTACTTACTTCTTACTTCTTAGTACAGGGCTTCCAGCTCAGGTGATGCCGACTGCCTGATGTCTCAGAAATGCCCTTGACGCTAGTGCCCACATGTTCGGCGTGCACAGGATCTTTTGATGTCCGCCCTCCTTTTGTCCAACCTGATCCCGTAGTTTGTCCCGTAGTGTGCATGGGGCCGAGCACTGCAGGAGTATGTGCTCTAGTGTTTCATTAGCTAGACCGTCATGATGGTTATACTAGGGAATTGTAATGCAGTGGTTTCCCGTTGCCTTGTCCATCCTTATGCCGTTGACACTTCATTGTTTTGATTTGTTTATGTTAAAAGATTATTCGCATACGTACAATTCAATGAATGTATCCGAATAACCTCTTCCGTCGCCGCTATAGGTAATACCTGTGTTGAGATACGACAGGTCACCGATCGCACAGACTCGCACAAGTACGAACAAGCTACCACTATTCCATCGAAGTTCAGTTTCCCGACCCCAGGACTAAACAGTGCACATAAAATACTATTTTTCGCTTATCCCGGCTCAAACTCGGTCCCCGATCTGTTCAGTCGCCATTACACGCTTCCATCTTCACCACGAAGAGGGGCAGAGTAGGGATTTGCGTCTTCGCCTCTGAGAACATAAGGCATTACTCAGAAGTTCAGCATTTTTCAACAAAATATCAGGCGCATTTTTGCCGCTTCTTCGAAACTGACTAAAACCAAGTTATTTTAGTATACACTTGTATGACTGTATTGTTTCCTGTGAAATTTGATTTTGTAAAAAAAAATCAGGTAGTAGGTACATCCCCTAAATAACTGGTACCTATTGCAATTTCGGGTACAGTATATTAACGACGGATTAATGGAAAGTATATACTGTTTCGAGAATATATAAAGTGCCGTTGTCTCAGTATACTATCATTGTAATAAATTATTGTACAGTACCTAATATTAAAACACACTAACATCACATGGGCATGCTCACTATCCTTTGGGAAATTATAGGGGTGGGAATGAAAATTATAAAATATACAATGGGAATTTTGTTTATCTGAATTAAATACAGTAGAACTCAATTTAACAAGTTAGCTGAGCTTACATTACAGTACATGGTTAATAGTAATTAGAGCCAGGGGCCTCACAGTCATCGAAGAATTAGGGAAGAGCCGATTGTCAAGGGAAGGGGGCTACTCGTATACTCCACTGACATTGTTCGATGACTGAGGCATAAATAATTAGATTACTCGTGACTTCGTGGTATTTCATTTTAATAAACAAAAAATAACAAAAACTTAGAGTTTTAGAAAAACTTGTTATAACAACCCGAATCGTTAAGAAATTAACTTTGTCTAAGAAACCCACTTGTGTTAGTATAAAACCCTGAGCGCTTTCGGCAAGAACTGCCATCTACAGAGGGAAACCCACTAGCACAGTTACACCTTATCTGCGATTTGAGACTTGCTCAACTCGAGGAGAAGATGCAAATGTGACTAGGGAGAGGAAACCTTGGTTTATATAGGACTGGGAGCGGGGGGAGGAGGGGGTGGGAGGGGGCGTGGCTGGTTACCTATTCCTAACCTACTAGCTAGATCTATTAGAGGGGATGATTGTGTGAATGTTATGTCGTTTGTTAATTTTTCCCTATTGTGTAAAGCTCTTTTGATTTCAACATTTTCAAAAAAATTTAAAGTGTAACTTTTCTTTATTTTGTGTAGGGCTGTCCAATTGTGAGGATCGAATGTGTGGTTTTCCGAGTTAAGGTGTTTCGCGAAAGTGCTGTTGGTGTTGGTGTCTCCTATACCTGTTATATGTTCTCTGACCCTAGTTTTAAAGCTTCTGCCTGTTTGGCCTATGTAAATTGCGTTACAATCGTTACAATTTAGACGGTAAACTCCATTGCCTTTTTCTTTTTCTGGTTTGGTTTTGCAGTTCATGAGTTTATTGGCCAAATTGTTGCGATTGTACGGGGCTGGTGTTTTGTCTGTTGTAGAAGAAATGAGGTTACTAATTTTTTCTGTGATTTTTTCTATGTATTGTATCCTGAAATATGATTTATTGGTTACCGGGTTTAAGCTCCCTGGGGGGTAAATTAGTTTGAGGTTGTGTTTGATTTTGTGATGTCGTAGGATTCTGTCTATTAGGTTGAGATTGAAATTGTTATTTTGGGCAATTTGTTTTATTGTATTTAATTCATTATTATAGTTGGTTTGATTCATAGGGATGTTAAGGAGTCGAAAAGTCATACTATGGAATGCTGCGTGTTTGTGCTGGAATGGGTGAGAAGAATCAACAGGGATTATATTATCGCTATGGGTTTCTTTACGAAATATCGATTGTAACGCAATTTACATAGGCCAAACAGGCAGAAGCTTTAAAACTAGGGTCAGAGAACATATAACAGGTATAGGAGACACCAACACCAACAGCACTTTCGCGAAACACCTTAACTCGGAAAACCACACATTCGATCCTCACAATTGGACAGCCCTACACAAAATAAAGAAAAGTTACACTTTAAATTTTTTTGAAAATGTTGAAATCAAAAGAGCTTTACACAATAGGGAAAAATTAACAAACGACATAACATTCACACAATCATCCCCTCTAATAGATCTAGCTAGTAGGTTAGGAATAGGTAACCAGCCACGCCCCCTCCCACCCCCGCTCCCAGTCCTATATAAACCAAGGTTTCCTCTCCCTAGTCACATTTGCATCTTCTCCTCGAGTTGAGCAAGTCTCAAATCGCAGATAAGGTGTAACTGTGCTAGTGGGTTTCCCTCTGTAGATGGCAGTTCTTGCCGAAAGCGCTCAGGGTTTTATACTAACACAAGTGGGTTTCTTAGACAAAGTTAATTTCTTAACGATTATTTGGGTTTTACTAATTCGGGTTGTTATAACAAGTTTTTCTAAAACTCTAAGTTTTTGTTATTTTTTGTTTATGACTGAGGCATTTGCCTCTAATGAGTATTGACACAACAGGCAATGTGAGTCCAACTAATCCTTTGTTAAATAATATTACGCCATTGCCATAAACCTTTACCAATAGAGAAGAACTCCAATTGCGGATAGTGAGTATGGTCTATTAATTGTATCTTTGTAATAAAATAAATCACGCTCAATAAATGGTCCTAGAGACTGCACAGTATTTTGAGTTTTATCAGTGGTTGATGTCGACTTGGAGATTTTTGATTTATAAACGTCAAGTTTGAAGTGTAGTCTTTCTACATTTTTAACCACATCATAGGTTGAGAGCTAATTCATGAATTTCTCAATCCAGAGCACTTATATTGACCGATCTCTTTGAACACCTCCTAAAATACGCATACACAATATAAAATAACAAAACAAAATAATAAACAATAGATTTCGTTTTGTGAACTAAAGTTAATCTATGAAAATCGTTAAAGTCCTATTTTGGGAAAGAGTCGTCTGCGTCTTTCTTTTAGATTATTATTATTATTTTTTTTTTAATTTTTGGCGCGGGACTCCCGAGTATTTGCGCCGGTCGGTGTGCTTGTGCGGAGTTGTTAACTTATTTGGTTATTGTTGGTTGTTTCCATTTGGAACGGTTCTCTGGTATTTGTCTAACCGGCCGCGTTAACAAGTTGAATCCAGCGGACCAGAGCAGGTTCAAAGCTGAACAGTGCCGGTAGGGAACATGGTAGGACTTGTCCTGGTCACCTCCGAACTAATCGTGTGACTTGACTTTGTTTCCCAAGTGGTTCGGAATCCACTATAATCAGGAGGTCCACTGTCCTATGGGCTGGCATAGGACAGTCCAGTCGGGGTCGCTCTATGGGCCCAAATGAGGCCTAAGTCGTTATTAACCCGACGAACTACTACAACTACTTGTATTTGTCTATAGGTATTCATGACTCCAGTCTTGATGAGAAAGTTTAATGTTGCTATGGCCGGCTGATGTTTGTCCCCAATTAAATTTGTCAGGGTATGTGGTTTTGATTAATAGATTATTTTATTTTATAGATTAATGAATAGTTTATATAAACAAAGGTATTGTGTATTATCAAATTTATATATTTTGGGAGGTGCTGGAAGAGGGATTTTGCCACTGTGAAACGAGAATTGAATTAATTACCTCTCACGCCATGTTTTGGAAATTTGGAAAGATTCCACTTAAGTGGATATGGACCGTAGAAAATCTGGCATTGTTAATTTTTTATTTAATTTTTTAAGGATCAAGTTGTAGAAGACTTTCAGACACATCGCTCATGCACGAGAAAAGTGACACATTTCAAAAAATTGCAAATTTGAGTTAATTATACAAAAATGTCGAGGAAAATATAGCGAGTTTTATGAATGTAGTGTCACATATCTAGTTTAATTTGTTTCCATGAGATTGCGTTTTGTCACGGATCCATTGTCAAGTTTGACTACTTCGGGTTTGGCAATACTGACATAATTCGGAATGTGCTCCCTGGAGGCGTTGACGTGGTAATTACACTTCTCTTTCAAGTAAGCTGTCACATCTCAAAAGTATTAAGTGCCTCGATAGTACTACAAGCAAAAACTAAAAAATGGTCAGAACTAAAATTTGAATTATCTCAAAAGTCAGTATTTAGAAATGTGTCACTTTTCTCGTGCATGAGCGACATCATAAGAGATTTGTAATTTTTGGCGTTATAATTATTTCATACGAATTATGGGGCACTAAAATTTCACGTAATTGATTTAAAAATTACAACAACCAAAATCAAAAATACCATGTGAAATTAAGTATGAAATATCCTCTTCGACTTGAATAAACATAATAGTCTCCTTAGTAACTTTGTAAAACTTGTTGTCACTCATTGTTAAAAACTGTACTAAGTTATTTTTTTTAACAATGAACGACTTAAATAGACAAATCACTAAATTATTATTAACTTGCATAGTTAATTAATTAACATTTTTTGAGTAGATACAGGGGTTGATCCAGGCTTAACGAAGCCTAAAACTGGGACTATTCGCCACGGTGAATATCTCAGTTAATGGCTAAGGCGGCTATTCCACTTGTCAATTTTTCTTCAATTTTTATAATGTCATTGACAGAAATATTATCAATGCTTACTTTACTTTTCTTTTTCCGCGCCATTTCCTCATGGAGGGTCGGCGGCAGAGCTGCGGCGTTTCCAGACGTTTCTGTCTTGCTTGTCCTCCCTTGTGAGCCCGGTTTCTTGCAGGTCGCTTACAATTTTCCTCTCCAGGGTGAGCTTTGGGGGCCCACGTGCTCGGCGTCCAGGTACCATCGTCTCTCCCAATGTTGCATCTCTCAATGTTACATTTATATTTTTACACCTCACTCCACTTGTCTTCAATAATTGACGATTTTTGCTTTCAATTATTTCCAATTTTGTAAGTTTGCCTGCCTCTTTCTTTTAATTTTATAATCTACAAGAAATTGTATGATTTAAATTATGAAATAATTCGTTTGTTCTCAAGAAATGAATTACAATTATTTATCATCTCCAGACGACACCATTGTTTAATTTTAGCTTGTTATTGTTTCCGGAAGTTAAAATGGACAGTGACATAGAGTAAAGAAAAAATCGCATCAATTATTGACGGAATATTAACAAGTGGAATAGACGGCAAACCTGAATTGTGCTTAATATCTACGCTCCATATAAATATTGTGCACTGATTTTTTTTAAATTTTGTTTCGGTGTATTGTTGCTTATGTTGTAAGTGTATTGTATGTGTAAGGTTCATAGAAAGGGATTATCTCCATACCGTATTATCAAAATATATACCGTATAATTATATACTGTATATGCCGTATAATTACATACGGTATATGGTACAGTATAATATATAAAGTATATTAAAAATGCAATTTCAGTGGAAATATTGATCCTAGAACTTTAATTGAATACGTATGGGGTAGAAGAAATGTTATAATTTGATATATAGTGTATGTGACTGTAAGTCCGTAACCAATACGGATTGGTTACTGTTTTTAAAGGCGTGAAAGCGCACATATTTAGTATCTATAGGCCTATTCGCTTCCTATTCCTTAACGGTGGCCAATCACGCTAATCACATACTAAACCTCAACATTTTATATATTTTTTAAATATTTAAAAAGGTTAAATCGCATACAGACAATTTAATGAATGTATCCGATTAACCTCTTGAATCGCCTCACTGAGTCACCTAATAGGTAATTGTGGCGAGTTAGGACACGTCTCCGATCGCATGGCGTTTAGAGACTCGCACAAGTACAAGCACACTACCACCTTGCCACCGAAGTGGAACATTTCTCCTATATCTATCTCTATGATCAATATTTCTCGTAAAATTTTATTTTGAACAAAATACGCACAGGCAAGCAAGATGGCCATCTGCGGCTCAGTCAACCAATGATTCCGCAGTTGGGACCCAGCGTAAGCGGGTGGTTCTCGCCATAAGTCAAATATAGTCAAAATTGAGTTATTATGAATGCCACCTAACAGGGGCAAGTCATAGATTCCGCAGTTACGACCCAGTCTAAGCGGGTGATTCTCGCCATAAGTCGTATATAGTGAAAATTAAGCTATTAAGAGTGGCACCCAACTGGGGCATGTCATAGATTCCGCAGTTGTGACCCAGCCTAAGCGGGTGGTTCTCGCCATAAGTCGTATATTGTGAAAATTAAGCTATTAAGAATGCCACCTGGGGCATGTCAAGTGTGCAGAACCTGCGAAAGCGATTCTGTTGTCAGACCTGCCTGTTAAATTGATTTTTTTTTAACTTCCCGGAATTTTCGTGTTTTATGTTTGCAATTCTACAACTTGATCACGTTTCCTTAGACATTTCCCCCTATGTTTGCCCGCTTTCGGCAATATTTAGCTTATTGTGAGGTGCGACCTATTCTATTTTATTATCGATTAGTACCTGTTTGCATATTTCGCGGTTGTCTAGATAATCCCGTTCTATGGTAAAATTGGTTTGGTTGTGTCATATCTATGTACGGCTATAATTATTATATAGTCTTATTATAATTGGTATGTGTTTATTACTTACATGTTAATTTTGGCTCAACATTTTAATCTATTGAGTTATCTTTTTATGATGAGAATGAAAAATTATATTGATGCTGCCAGCTGAGTGTATTATAGCCTATAGCTGAAACGCTAAGTTCACGAAAATGTGTTACTAACGGTCATGGTTTTTTAATTTTTAAATCTCTTATTCCATGTTTCAAGGACTACTTTCAGCAAACCTTTATCGGCCTGCTAGATTTATATATTTTTAATAGCCATACTTGTTTACTGCACTAAGTCAGAACTATTAAAACCTCCTGTATAAGCTACCACAATATAAGCTTCCCTTTACGCTGAAGTTTGAGAAAACATTACATTAGGTTGGCTCGCTGGAGTGTTCGTAATGTGAACAGGTGTCTTATTTGTAATTCAGTCTGAGCAAAACATGTAATTTGCTAGCTCGCCGAAAAGAAAATGCTATTTACTGTAACTGCAAGGTGCTTTTGTATGTTGAAAAAATTACCTACAGTACATGCTTATATTGCTATATCTGGACTGTTGCCTGTTACCATAGAAACATTATTTTAAGGCTCGGTCCCACCGTCGCTTGACAAGTGTTCTTAATAAACACTAAACGGCACCGTCATCCTGAAATGCATGGTGGTGTTGTGTGGAGTTCTATATAATGAGAGATGGGACATATTTTCGTGCCAAAGATATTTTTTGAAAATTCCATCCATATGGAGGAATCAATATGAAATGGCGTAACATGGGCCCATTCTTTAAATGTATCGAGGAATGGATGTAGGCTCCGCCCTATTTGTTCGATGACTACGAGGCCCATGCCTTTAATGACTATAAACACAGCAGGCAATGTAAGTCTAACCAACCCTTTGTTAAATGCTGCTTTGAGGTTCTGATAGTGTCTGACTAGAGAGATTTCGACCACAGACCTGGTGTTCCATCCTGTAGGTACCTTACTTAAAAAAAATTCAAGACATGTAGAGTGGTGGTACAGACTCCAACTTTCACCCGAAAGGTTGTTCGTTTGAGTCCCACACTTACTACATTTTCTGGCCACGCTTCGGAGGGCATGTAAAGCAGGCTGTCACGTGCCTTCCTAGTTGAGTGCAAGAGAAGGCTTTATAGTCCTAACACCGCTAGGTTGTCTTAGTAATAGAAAAAAGTCAATATTTTAAAAAAAATATTTTTGGCGCGCTGAAATGCTGCATCTCTCGTGTATAGACCTCCATTGCCGTGCAGTATTCCTTACCGAAACTTTTCAAGCGATGGTGGGAACCGCCTTAAATCTAGATCGCTAATGGCCCGTGCTGCTCGTTCGATTGTTTGTTATGTCCCCTTTTGTACCATGCGATCTCGACGTCCATCTTGAAATTGTGAGTCTATGGTTTGTAGGTATTGTATGCGTTTCTGTTTTGTTAGGCGGCCACTCCCACTTGTCAATAATCCGTCATTTGTGCTTCAATAATTGATGAGATTTTTTTTACTCTGTATAAAAGCAAAAATCTCATCAATTATTATTGATGCACAAATGACGGAATATTAACAAGTGGAATAGCCGCCGTAGCATACTTTATAAGCATCACGAATGTTGTTATAAACTTAGTTACGGATATGGTGAAATTTTATGTAAATTAATTAATATTGTATTAATTTGCAGTCCAGTTGTACGCAGGATACTATCTTTTCTATTAAATTAAAACTGACTTAACTATCAATTCTTGTTGCCTAACTAACTTATTTGCCTATTAGAAATATTTTTGTGAGGGGCCTTAGCCAGCTCAGCCAAATCGCGCCAGCCTGCGCGGACCTCCTTCGCCAGTTATCGACGCCAAGGCTCGCCAGATCCACCTCGACGTCGTCAGGCTGTCCCACTCGTCTTCTCCCTTGGGGCACCTTGTGTGGGGCTGCTCTTGTTGCCCTATGGGGTTCATTTGTGGCGTCATTTTGTAGATGGCAGCACCAGTTGCAATGATATCAAAGCGTTGATTTTTCCATAAGCCTCAATACTATTTTAAAATGATTTTTATTTACGTATTATTTTTAAGTGATATTTTTCTATAAATCATGGAGAATATATATATTAAATTATATGCAGCGAAATAAGGTCCAGGCATAGTAAAAGTATTATAAAAAATATTAAAAGAGCTTAGTTTTCGCATGCGAACGGTGGCCATTTTGAATAATATGGATATCGGTTTGTCGTCAGCGAACCTAGTGACCGAAACTGCCCCTACAGAACCTCATTGTCTGACATTCGTTCCACGTGCTATTTTTGGCCGAAATAATTTATTCCTCGTTGCACATGCAATATATAGTATAAACATGGTCTTATCCATTGTAAACATCTTTAAATGTTGTATTTTCTTAAAAAGACCAGGCTATTCACCCGACTGATTTACAATCGTTTGTTTTTCTAGGGTAATGATATATGTACAATATATCACGTGCAAATGCGAAAATTTACTGCGAAAATTGAATTTCTTAGAAGTTATTCATAAGACCATTTTGATACATTTGCGGCTATGGCACGAGGAATTAATTAATTTACCCAAGCTTCCATTGTTTACAAATTATTTTGAAATTACCTTTTTTAAACAGATTTGCTCGGACTTTGTTATTGGTTTACCAAATAGCCGATAAATTACGTAATAATATTGTTTCTACAAATGCGACGCAGAAATTAATTGGGTTTACGTAATCACCCCTTTCATTTCGCAGGGTTAGTGTGACGTAACTACATCATGGTATTTTTTCGTGCTTGAATGCTAACAAAACTACGATTGCTTAATCAGTTCGTTATTTTTTACGTAACTGAATAGGCTCTTTGGTTGCTGCTTGGTTAAGCAAGTGTTAACAGTAAAAAAAGGGGTGAATAGGGACAAATATTGGTTTATTATTTATTCGTAGTTTAAGGGAAGCTTTGTGATGGCCTACATTTTCGATTTCGCGATTTCAGTGGATTTACACGTTTTGAGGTCCCCCAGAAACACAAAACAGACAAAAACGTCTGTCTTATGAAAGGTACCATTGCGGTTTTTGAGCTAGGACGCAGGAGAACTCGTCCCTTATGGCCGGCAAACCCCTGACAGTAGGTCGCACGCAAGGCCGTGCCCAGGTTTTGATTTCGGGAGGGGGGGGGGGTTGTCCATTTTTTTAAACCTGTAATTTATTAATTTAATGGATAAATTCTTCAAACCATACAGGTTTACATACAATGTATTTATTTCGGGGGGGGGGGGACC
This sequence comes from Psococerastis gibbosa, assembly GCA_963971405.1. Lineage (NCBI taxonomy): Eukaryota > Metazoa > Arthropoda > Insecta > Psocodea > Psocidae > Psococerastis > Psococerastis gibbosa. The sequence goes on along the minus strand of OZ020490.1, from coordinate 4,275,518 downwards.
CCATGGACCACCCCCTTGGGCACGGCCACATGGCTTATAAATAAATAAATAGGCCCATAAAGTCAGGGCATGTAGAATAGTGGAATTTCACACCTACCTTTTCTGGCCACGCTTCGGAGGGCATGTAAAGCAGGCGGCCCCAGGCTATCCTAGTTGAGTGTAAGAGAGGGCTTTTTAACCCTAATTCCGCTAGGTTGGTTTATTAATAGAATAAAAAAGTAAATATTTATTTATTTATAAAGCCCTCTCTTACACTCGACTAGGGAAGCTCGGGACCACCTGCATTACATGCCCTCCAAAGCATGGTCAGAAAATGTAGCAAGTGTGGGACTTGAACCAACAACCTTCGGGTGAAAGCTGGAGCCTGTACCACTACTCTATATGTCCTGATGTGTACACGCCAAAACGAAATGCAAAATAATGTAAAAGTAATTAAATTGACGCCTTAATTTTACCTTGACTAAGTCTGCTTCAATAAAATCTGGGTTAATTCATAGCCCCATAATTCTCCATTTAGGCTATACATGTTGGGCTCCCGAAACTGGATTCAGCTGGAACTCAAGTCAAAGGGACTATTTATATTTTTACAGGCTAATAAGGTCAATTGATTTGGAGGAAGCTTAATTAAGTTGCTGGATTTCAATGCTTTGTTGAAAAGCGCAACGATGCTTCAATAATTGCCGCCAGCACTCGGAGTCGTAGTTGAATTGAATTACGACTTTACGATAAATAAGCATATAAAGTCTATAAAAGTATAAAACAATAAGACTAGGGTCTATAAAGTTTTGTTTTCATGCTAACCCTAAAAAACAAAAATATTGTATTATTGATAAATGCAAAATTAAATAGAGAAGAAAAGAAACAAGAGACGAAGAGTGGAAAAAAGAAGGATAAAATATATGCTGGGGGGGGGGGATCCATTGTCATTTGTTTTAGAATAAGTTACTTGTATTTTGTTGATATTGTACACATATGGAATTTGGTCATCTTCGGGAGTCTTTTTGTTGCCGACATGTACCACTAGGCGGCACTGGTACAATGGGCATTTGGACCGGGTCCAAATATTATATTATATTACTGTAAATATTAACGTACCTAATTATGTTTAGCTTACTTATAGAATAACTCTGCTGTTGAATGTCATTAAATGTATGTGGTAGCCTTTTATAAAAGTAGACTACCACTTCAGGAAAGACCAACGAAGCAAGACTATATGCCCTTCGAAAAAGAATAGGAAACCCTAGATAAGTACCATAGTAACTGTATTACTAAAAAAAATGTAATAAAACTCAACTTTTCAACAAAACCATTACTTTTTAAAGTTACATAAAAAAACTTATGACACCTCCCCCCCTAAATTTTGTGCTGGATCTGCTCTTGACTCCAGGGCAGATATGAAAAGATAAAAAAGATGATAAGATAGAAAGGAAGGTCTCTGATCACACCCTGCACAAAAGAACGCCGTCTTCATCATATTGACGGATACAGGGTGGTGCGGCCTCAAATTTAGTAAATCTATTGAATTTTTTTTTTTTTATTACGCTCTAATTTAGTTAATGCTACATATGTTTCTTCTATAGTTTGACCCACAACTACCTCCCCCCCCACCGAATGGGGGCTGAATCCGTCCCTGGTCTCCATCGTATTCGGCAATATACCTTTTGTTTTTCACTTCAAGAATGTATTATAACTTTTGCCCTTTTTATTCTGTCTAAACAAAAGGTCCGCGTGCCAAGAGTACTAGTGTAGGTCTAGCAGTTAAATTTACAGTCACTGATATCCAAGGTGCTGTTTGAACAAGAGATCCGGCGCTATCTGATACAAAGAACGCCGCAGCTGTAAAGTTTTGTCTCAAGTGCTTCCTACACTTAACTGCAGTCTCTTTGGCAACGGATTTCAAACAATCTCGGCGTTTTTTTTATATACTTTGCAACCTGTAGAATACACCCGCGGTTGACTATAAATAGTATTATTCCAAGCAGACATGTTAAGAGCAAATTGGACATGTAGGTTAGTGGTAAAGACTCCGACTTTGACCCGAAAGGTTGTTGGTTTGAGTCCCACACTTGCTACATTTTCTGGCCATGCTTCGGAGAGCATGTAATGCAGGCGGTCCCGAGCTTTCCTTTGAGTGTAAGAGAGGGCTTTTTATAGCCCTAACTTCGCTAGGTTGGCTTAGTAATAGCCTAGAACAAAAAAAGCCAATATTTATTTATTTATTTTATATGTCCTATGCCTATGCCTTTTTTAAATAAATAAAGTAGAATTTCTCATGAAGTACCTATTGATAATAGATCCATAACTTATGAGAGTGGAAGAGAAATACTCCTCTATGGCTCTGCGAGATAGAATGGAGTCTTAAATATACTGAGGTTACCTCACCTCCACTTTTAATCGAAATTGAGTAAAATATACCATTCGAATCCACTAAGAACGTCACGTTGCATCAAAACGAATCCGATCCCGTGTAAATCAAATATAAAAAAAAACGTGAATCACAGCGAACCTCGTCTTTGCCACGTGTCCTGGCCCAGCTCAACATGTCTACTCTACGCTGCCAATAGGTGATGCCCATTCTGGGCCACGTGACACTACAACCAATAACCAACAGGGCTGTTGCATTCAAAACAGTTTTCAACGTAGCTGAGCTTCTGAGTAATGCAATATGTTCTCACAGGCAAATACGCGAAAATCCCTAGTTTGTACTTCCTTGTGGTGAAGATGGAAGACCGAACAGATAGGGGACCTAGTTTGAGCCCGGATTAGTGAAAACCGCAGCCTTTTCAGTGCAGGGCACTCTTTTGTCAAACTGGCCCCCAAGGCGGAGGAACTCAATGAAGAGTCAACGGCATAAGGATGCAGAAGGCAACGGGGAAACCACTACATTACAATCCCCAAGTGAAGTCATCATGACTACAATTACCATGATGATCCCTAATCTTCGATAGAAGAGCCATTTGAAGAATAATTCAAAGCACTATTGGAAGGGAGCGAAACGGTTTTTTGGGTCTCCGGAAAAAATGTAAAACTTGAAAAAGGCGCGTCTGGCAACGGCACCACTTATTATCGCATTAGGACGGTCCCATCATCGCATCGTTTCAAAAGTCTCGCTAGGTAAAGAATACTGTACGACACCGTCTAACATTGGTAGACGGCGATGGCATCGAGTATTCTTTACAGGTACTTCTTACGTTGGGAATTTTTATACGTTATATATATTTCAGACGTCACGGGACTTATCCGCACTACAGAGACCATCCAGTTAGGACGGCTCAACTGCAAGTGGAGTTTCAGATGAACTCTCTGGAGTGTAGAAGCCAGAAGGGTGCGGGTGCAGGCTGCGTATATTCTTCTAAAAGTTGATAAACAGTCATCTAGACTGCCATTCTATACTCGAGAGAGTCCATCTAAGGCGCTTATTCCACCTACGTCAATAGTCAATAGTAAATGTGGTATTGACGTGGTAGCAGACATTTTTTTTTTTTTTATATAAATTGGGGTACATGTGTTACCTGTGTGCACTTAAGCCTATTGGCCTATTGTGCCCCCTACAATAAAGTATCTACATCACTTCTATATCACTTTCTCGAGGCCTATCTCCCTCACGAGAGCCAGGATCTTGAGGGGATTCAGAAGTGGTAGGTCTTTTACATGTAACTGCAAGCTTTCCGAGCATGCTGCTCTTCTTCGTGCGATTGCATCGCATCGCATCGCAGGTCCTCCGCACCTTCATTGCAGAATCTGCAAGACTATAGTTGTCTCCCTAAGAGACTCCAGATATTTAACCCCAGGACCAAAGACGCCAAGGCCTGTTCTTGGTTTGGTACTTCCTAGCCTAGAGCCATCAGTATACCACTTGATTGTGTGACTATTGAGAATTCCTGCTGATTCGCAGCATTCTTTCATTGTCCCTAACATAGTTTCGAATTCCCTCCTAAAACAGTATGTATTTTGGATGGATTCTATCGCTTGGCATATCCAGGCAGTGGTCAGACGTAGTCAGAGAGGCTGAGTCTCTCTTAATTGCCCTTCCACTCCTAGTAATGCCATTTCTGCTGAAGTTTCCACTGCAACATGGAGGGGTGGGAAGTCCAGTACTATCTCCATTGCTGCAGTGGGACAGCATCATGTTAGAGAATACGGGCTTCTGAATGTAGCCATAATTTGGATTATTCAGAGAAAAATTCTCATGTGGTTTGATTTTGCCATGTCCATGAAGCCATGACCAATGGTATGGTTACAGCAGGAAAAGACAGGCAGTAGGAGACATTAAAGACAGTCTAAAAATGTCTGCTATCAAGTCAATACCATATTTACTATTGACTTAGGAGAAATAAGCGCCTAAGGGTTAGAACCAGGAACACAAGATAAAAAAACCTTGTTCAGTGTCAATCAAAACTACAAGGCACCTCTTCGTAGAATGGTTAGTACCACTATTACTAATCTTACCGATCGATCCACTTGCACTGAGCCTGCACATGTTCAAATCAGCAGTTTTAGAAGAAACTGTAAATGGTCCTTCGACTTAGTGTCTTAATTTATTTTATATACAATTATGCTACTGTATCATGTGACTTTGCTGTAAGTTGATTTTTTTTTTTTTTTTTTTTTTTTTTTTTTTTAAGAAAAGGTTAATCGCATACAGACAATTAAATCGACTTCGATGGCCAGGTGGTAGCGTGCTTGTACTTGTGCGAGTCTCTACACGCCATGCGATCGGAGACGTGTCGTTACTCGACACAAGTACCTATTAGGTAACTTAGTGAGGCGACTGAAGAGGTCAATTGGATACATTCATTAAATTGTTTGTATGCGATTAACATTTTATTTAAAAAAAAAAAAAAAATAATGTATCCGATTCACCTCTTCAGTCGCCTCTGTAGGTTAGCACCCGTGTTGAGTTACGACACGCCTCCGATCATCACATGGCACGTAGAGACTTCCACAAGTACAAGCGCGCTACCATCTTGCCATCGAAGTCGATAAACTTAAATCTGTTGATGGTACAAATATAATCTATTTATTTATTTTGAAGCTATGGTGGGGCCAGGCGTTTGAAACGTCGAGTGGACGAAACGCGGAAGGGAATAAGAAGTTGAATTATTGGTGTTGTGGAGACCGAGTTGAATAAGTTGTCGGAGCTATTTGAAAAGTAGGTCAATCATATCGGCGCTAACCGAGACTCTTTAAATCTATTTACTTCTCTTCTTTTCTTCCGTTTACATTCGGATTTTCCCTTCTTCTTTTGGCCATTATTCCATATAGAGCTTCTAAATCTAATGGCCCATTGGACAACTAGGAAAAACCTATGGCCCTGAGGAGATATTAGTGGTCAAGAAAAATTGTAGGCGGAGATTTCCAAATATTTTGTAAGCAATCTAGGCCTGGTCATTTTGAAAATTAATTAACTCCTCGTGCCACAACTGCAAATATATATGAAAATTCGTTAAAACATTCAAGCTTTCTAAAAAAAAAAAACATATTTCCCCGGCTGATTTATTACTACTGTACAAAATATTATAGCCTATACACTTTAACGGTGTTTTTAAAGTAATAATAGTAAATATTTATTGTATGGTAATAATATTTCAGGGCAGCAAAAGTGAAAAAATTCCTGTGATCGCTTGTGTATTTTCTATGACTATTTTATCGGACCACTTTCACATCTTTGCGGCTGTGGAACGAGGGAACTATTAGTTTCGTTCAGAACACATTCATTGTTTACAAAATATTTTGAAATTAACCTTAGGCGGTTATTTCCCTTGTCATTTTTCTTCATGTGTGCATTAAAAAATGATGAGATTTTTGTTTTAAGGAGACATAGCCTACTTAACTTATAATCTATTATAAATTAACTTATAATATGGTAGAGACTTATTATTGATGTCTGATACCATATTATAACTTAATTTATAATTGATAAGTTAAGTATCTACATAATAGTCTCCTTAAAACAAAAATCTCATCATTTTTTAATGCACACATTAAGAAAATATGACAAGTGGAATACACGCCTTAACCTGGGATTAAAAGTGTAAACAAGATAATAATTAACAATGTAAAGTGCTATTCAAAATTGTTTTGCTTACATTTTTAACAGGAATAGGTTTAATACTATAAACGGCCCAGATTCTTATAAGAGCGGGATATTCGAACAAACCTTAAAATTAGGTAAAATGAAACAACTTCAGTATCCGAAAAATAATTTAATAATAATAAAACGAACTATTTTGCACAACAAGTCAAAAACAATGCAATGTGTTTTAATATTATAACGTTCGTTCTGTAACTGTCAAGGCAATTGTACTTGGAGGCAAAATATCATATAGGCTTAATATATTGCCTTTTCTACTGCAGTCCATCACGCATAAGGTACATCTATTACTACAATAGGAGACGATTGCAACGATTGAGCCCAATTTCACGGAAACTATCGATAACAGGACCAAAAATGAGTTATAACAAATTAAAAGAAAGAAAGAAAGAAAATTGTCTTTATTGTCCACATGAGCGAATTTTGGGCCTTTCGGCCCACTCTTACAATTAACCCATAAAAGAAATGTTATAATTACAAAGACTTTCACGGCCGGAGTTACGTGGTAAAGCAGTAGAATCCGGGATGATAGGCTGTAGTCGTTCTAAAAGCGTGCTTCCAAACGTTTCGTCAACATCTGCGGTCGACATCTTCAATGGAACTGCGTAGATTTCTATGAATGTATCGCAGAAGTTGCTGCTGAGCCTCCGAGATACAATCTCAAGTTCCACTGAAGATGTCGACCGCAGATGTTGACGAAACGTTGGAAGTACGCTTTCAGAACGGCCAAGGGAAAATAGAATGACATAGGGCACTTTCGAAATCGTTAAAAGTTTTTGCTAGTTCCAAGGGTACAATGTAAAAGACACCGGCAAATCCCGAATGGGAGAATCGTACGTGTACCAGGGCTAAAAAAACAGCGGTACAACGGTTTGACGGCCACAAAATGTACACTAATTATGCTATATGACATCCCATTTATGGCTTTACAATTTATATTTTCTGTGTCAGGTTTTACCCCTCAGAATCCCTCTTAAGAGGATGCTGGCCGAACACATTGGCCACCCCAGGATCACAACAAATTAAGTTGGTTTTTATTTTTTATTTAACATTTTTTATTTATTTTATAGAAACTTGGTATATTTAATGGGTAGAGAACTATTTCATACACCCTATTATAACGTGTTTTTTCACTTTTAATGCTATAATTTCTCCATGAATTGGATAATTCGGTAAAATTCTGTCTATCATCAATTTTTATGGAAAAACTCCTGCACCAAAACAAAAAACTCCTTCGTGGAGCTATGCATGAAATAGTCCTCTACCAATTGAATATACCAAATTTCTATAAAATGAATAAAAACGTTAAATAAAAAATAAAAACCAATCTATTTTGTTGTGATCCAGGTAGGGTTGCCAACATACTCTATTTCAGAGTATTGCACTCTTTTTCGTGCATGTGTACTCTACAAACTGAAGGTCATTTAGAGTACGCAAAAATACTCTTTTTCTGAAACTTGTAAGAAGCAAAATATTTTTTTATGATTTTTATAGATTTAATTAGAAATGAGCTATTTATTTACATAAATTTATATTTGCAGTGTGAAGAGGCTTTTGCGAAAACCTCAAAACAATATTGTTTTAAATTGCAAATAGCTCGTAATTCGAACCCCCCTGATTTACAATACAATGTTCAAGTGTATTTTCGGCGTAATTTTGACCCATTTAACAGTAAAATATACTAAGTGCTCTTTTTTTAAATACTGTACTCTTTATATTCCTTCTCAAAAGTCAGATGTAGTTCATTTCGAGAAAAGAAAGTTGACAACCCTAGATCCAGGGGTGGCCAATGTGTACGGCCAGCTTCCTCTTACGGATTTTTGGATTTTTTTAAGAAGCCATTTGTTTCATGTAATAAGTCCCTTTGCAGCCGAACCAACTTGTTTTATTGCTAGAAACAGAAATTCTGACTTGATTTATTTTGTGTTTGAAATACCAAGCAAAAGGTCAAATGAATAAGGGCGTGTCTCATATTATTATCCCGCATTGCAACGTTACACGAAAGGGCCATAAAATAAAAATAATAACTGTCAATTAATTAAAACAACAGCAAAAGGACGTAAAGGAGAAACTGAGAGGCTGAACTGATGGGGGACACGTACTACGTAGAGACGAAAACCACCTAGTCAAATGAGTAATGAACTGGGAGATACAAGGAAGAAGACCACCAGGGAGGCCGAAAGCTACACTGGGAAGAAAGATATGACAAGTTTGGGGCCCTCCACCGAGGATGTACAGAACAGGACAGTGTGGAAACGCTGCTGTCGTACATCCGAGGATAAGGCGCAGCAAAAGGAACCTCAAGGTAAAAAAACAAGGGTGCCAAATGGGAGCCTTGGTCAGCTCTTGCAAGAGTATGTGAATTCAGCAATGATACTTTAAATATCGGCTACCTAATCACAAGTAAAAAAATAATAATAATAACAAAATTGCAATAAAAGAGAGCACCAATATGCTGAATTTGATGTAAAAGAATAATCACCCCGAAATTAGAATATGTAAGACAAAATTAACTAATGTGAGTTGTTACAATGCATATTTTGCCAGATCTAATAGATGTTCGGGTCAGCAGTGGGCGGTATGCGATTTGCTAGGTACAATTTGTCGTTTCGGACTTCTGCCCGCGGTAAGAAGTTGATAGCTAGCTAGAGACGATCTGGTCTTTCCCCCTCCCCAAATACTGTATATATAATTTGCATATTATTGGACATTGTTTGCAAATAAACGATTATTTATTTATTTATTTATTTTATATACGCCACTGGTGTATTATCACAGCTTATATATTTTAGTAGGCCTTTAAATAACATTTTTACCATTGTAGGGACCTTGAAATGAGATATTAAGACTGTACATTAGGAAATTTGCAGCCCGAAATTGAATACGTTTTTTAAAACATTAACTAAAAAATTTATTAAAATATTGGTTCATTTAAGTTATAGAAGACTACTTTAGGCATCATATAATAAGGTGTTATATTAATAATTAATAATAAAATATTAATTTTTGGTTGTGTATTTTTTTCATGGTATCCAAACGTTAGCCCTTTCTCATTTTCATGAAAAAGCTAAGGTACCAACAATTAAAAATACCCTTTTATATGATGCATGAAGTAGGTAGTCTTCTACGTAACTTAAATGGGCCAAATCTTTAATATCACACTTTGTTAATTAAATAAAAAATAAGAAATCTGTAAAAACAGCGGATTTTGGGGTACCTATTTCCGTACACTCTTAATTAATTAGCCATGTTGTTTCTTAACAATGAGAAAGATTCTCCTCGATAGAGAACTTCTAGTTTAGCCCGAGCTTGTTAGTAACAGCGGAGTTGTACTGTATTAGTATATTGCTAGCATGTTCATTGTTTACACTTATGCGTGACAGTTAAAAATTATTTAAACCTGATTTTAGTACTATATTTAATACATATCAACGACACTACTTCTAATTGAATACATTTACAGGTTACAAGGTTACATAACACAAATTGAAATTACTGCAGGTTACAAGTAAATGTGGGCTTAATTTAATTACCGTAAAAACGTGCGATTAGGGACGCATGGATCAATCGGGACATGTTTTTTTTTTAATTATATTTTAAGGTTAATCGCATACAAACAATTTAATGAATGTATCCGATTAACCTCTTCAATCGCCTCGCTAAGTCACCTAATAGGTACTTGTGTCGAGTTACGACACGTCTCCGATCGCAAGATGTGAAGATACTTGCAGAAGTACAAGCACGCTACCATCTTGCTACTGAAGTCGCCGAACTGTATTTTGGCCTTTATCTACAAGAGAAATCCTTATTCACCCATTTTTACGGTAGGAGGCGATTTCAGATAGTAATTGAAGGTAAAGTATGCCAAATTTTTAATAAACAAACGGCGGACGGGATTTCATGGTGAAATTAATTTATTTCTCGACCCACAGCCACAAAGAAATTAATAATACATTTATAATAATATAAAAAATAAATATAAATAAAATAAAAATACAAGCTTTCGCAGAAAATTTGCTTCGATCACATGAATAATTACTCTAGAAAACACGATAAAGCATTTATTTTGATTGTATAGAATAACAGTACCTCCGAGGGGTAAATAGTCAAGGTATAAATAAATAAATAAGGACTTTTTATTGTTTCTATTACTAAGCCAACCTAGTGGAGTTAGGGCCATAAAGCCCTCTCTTACAGTCAACTAGGAAGGCCCGGGACCACCTGCTTTACATGCCCTCCGAAGCATGGCCAGAAAATGTAGCCAGTGTGGGACTCGAACCAACAACCTTTCGAGTGAAAGTCAGAGCCCGTACCACTACGCTACATGTCCTGACAAGGTATGGTGAATTTTTTATGAAGTCTTAATTCAAAAGACTTCTCTTAGATGTTTGATGTTTGTAGCCATGGATTGAGAAAGTAATTAATTCCTGGGAACACTTCGCGCCAATAACAGAGAGGCCCGCCATTTTGGATTATTCTATAGGAATGTTCTCCATTGCAGAGACATCTTGTTTTCTCACACATTTTTTTAAGCTCAGTCAATATCACATCCAGGATTTGGCCTATATGGTTTAACAGGAATAGCCTACATTCGGCTCGGTCTTAATTCTGTATTTTTTCCCACAATGCAAGGTCAATAAACCATAACCAGCCATTAGGTTATCATGTAGACTACATTATCTACATCACACAATGTTGTAGTTATACTTGTTAGATCAGTTTTGTAGAGGCTACAGTTGCCAAATCGAATCATTCTATGTAGAAGGGTCTAGGGCCTCTATTAGCAATTCAATAGAGCAGTAGCCCCAATCTTTTTGCACTGCGGAGCACAAAACCCATTCCTCGTATATATAACTCTGGCTGTGAAATAATTAAAATACAGCTGATAAAAAACAACAAAACTCTGATAACTTCGGTGGAAACCAGTGTTCTCATGTAAAACTGAAATCACCGCCTTTTAGGAGACACGAAAACATGAACATTTAAGGGGGCAAACAGATATGAAAATCAAAGTGAGATCGATGGACACTTCACAGTAAATTCAGTCAGTTACACTTAGGCTGGTAAGAAATACTGCATGGCACCGCTAAGAAATGTAAATAAATAAACAAGAATACAAAATATGCAATCGAGCTTTAGTTTATTTATTTACATGCCAAATGCTATTTTTAATAATATTACTGATTTTACCATTTTACCATGGCTTATGGGATTTGTAAGTACTTTTGCAGTCCTATTAAGGCGATTTGGGATTAACGTAACACCGGGGTTTATTTTTTAATACCGCATTAGTAAGGTGTCACGTGACGGTGTTAAAATATGCGCGGGAAATTCAAATTAATAAATTATTAGAATACAAGAGAATGGTTGCATTGTTTTGTAATTGAAAGAAATGCTAATAAACATTAAAATGCACAGGTAGAGTTTTGAAATATATACTGTAATTAAAATGTTAATTAATGTGTCTAAATCTAAGGGAGAAAAAATTGAAAACTCACCAAAAATATAGCCTATAAGCTACCATTTTTAGTAAGTCGGTTGGATCCAGCTTGTTTCAGAACATACATTAAGAGCAGACTTATTGACGCCTCACTATATAATTTGGATGAGTACGACCCCAGGAGCTGGACTATTTAAGTACCTCCTCCTTCTTTCGTACAAAACCCTCTCGGGTGGCTATTTTTGTTTGACACGGTCGATCCGGCTCTGGCTGGTCAGGGACTCTAATTTTTGTATTGTATTGTATTGCCGATGATTAATTTATCAATTAGACTTTCCCGCGCATTTCGCACTCATTTCTTTAAAACAATTGAATAAGCCCCGGTGTTACGCTAATCCCAAATCGCCATAATAGGCCTGCTGCAGCAATAAATACTGCAATACTATTAATTATTTCGCACTCATTTCTTTAAAACAATTGAATAAGACCCGGGGTTACGTTAATCCCAAATCGCCATAATAGGATAATAGGCCTGCTGCAGCAATAAATACTGCAATACTATTAATTATTTCGCACTCATTTCTTTAAAACAATTGAATAAGCCCCGGTGTATCGTTAATCCCAAATCGCCATAATAGGCCTGCTGCAGCAATAAATACTGCAATACTATTAATTAAAATATGTTAAAAATTAATATTTTGCCCGGCGGTGGAAGAAGTGACATTCTCCAGGAGTCCAGTCTCCAGGGGAGACCTTGTAAGGCCGGCTCCCCTCACAGCCAAGTGTGAGCGACTGTATCCTATACCACAAGGATTCGCCTACCATAGAAAACTCCCCCAGTGAACTGAGAGCGGCGAGAAATCCTACTAACTTCCCTAAATTGCTTAGAGACCATCTCTTAGAGAAAGCTTTCTACACTGTCACTGAGGCACTAGCACAATGACATAACTACCTAATTTTGACGATTTTCCCCGTTACTCTCTTGCTGATTAGTTCTTGTGTAATGTAACAGCAATACGTATTTATTCATTTATAACACCATTATGGCCACAGTTATAGATGAACTGGCCAAACAGTGTCAGCGACGGCCACATTCTATTTGCCAAAATGTCCAGGAACATTTCTTTTAACTTGGTAGCCCTATTGCATGTGAAATCTAATTCTAAACAACTCGAATAAAATTAATCGACTGAACATCTCAGTTGATAAGGAAAGTCAAACTTGGATGTGGGCTGAAGAGAATTTAGAATTCCTAGGCAAGATCAGAAGTAATAAAAATAAAAATTCAAATTATATTTTTTTAAAGAGACCGCCTTGTTGCAAGTGGCCTGGACAACTTCCAAGAGCCAATTCAACGCCATTTGAACAACCAAAATGCAAAAATAGTTGTGACAAATTCGAAAATAGAAGTTTGAGAGAGCACAAGTCCCATTACTTATGGCAACTTCCAACTGTTAATATCTGGAATTTATATTATTGGAATGAGCGTAAGATGACAAGGCACAGATAAAGAGAACACCCCGACGGTCAGTTTTTTTTTTTAACTATTAAATTCCAATTTTACAGTAAGTGCATATAGCCATAAATGAGATGTCATAAAATATAAGATAAGATTAAGATAAAATTCTCTTCTACATTTTTATATATAGTATGTACCCGATACTAATACCAATTCTGCTATATAACATGTAAAATATCTCAAAAGTGGGGGGGCCCAGGGGGGCCGGAGAAACTTTCGGGAGGGGGGGGGGGCAGCGGCGCCACTGAACCAGGGCATGGGGAGGAAATTGTTTGACTTTACACTAGATAGAATTGAACATTAGGTTAGCCACGTCCGAAGGATACACAAGAATAGGACCACTCGGAGGTTGGCGGAAAGGAAGCCCATCGGCAGACCGAGGAAAACTCTGAGGAAAGAATTGAACAACTCACCGGAGCAAGAGGGAAAGCAATGGCCGAGCCCAAGGCGTTAGCGTCCGACCGGTCGAGTTCAAGAACTGGGCTCCAGAGGTGCGACATTTAACTGCCTACTATAGGACCGCAGCCCTGCCCGAAATAAAATCCTGGTTACGGGCCTGGTGTACGTTAATGTTCACACATCAAGTTCAACAACTATGGCCGATTGATGACAGTGACGGTGTCAAAATGTAGAGGCACATTTCTTCCAATTTATGACACCTCATTAACGGCTTTACGAATTTTACACTTGTAAGGATTTCCCCTCTGACGGCCACAATTTATTCTGTCGTGTTAGACTAAAGCACCCTAACTACAAAAAAAGTAATTTTTCATTGTATCAAGGTTTTGAGACTTGAGAGGACGTTTGATGTGTCACAATAGTTTTTCTTCATTAACTTTTTTTTTTACATCAATACATAATATAAAATGACTTTTTGAGCAGAAAATGGAGTTAGGGCATTTTAACCCATTTGATCCTAATGTCCCCATATGGGGACAAAAAACAAGCCGACAATAATTTGGGATTTTTTCAAAAAATATTTGAATTTTAGAGGGAAATTGTAGTTTTTCGTGTTGTTTAAACTTGGGCCACGCCTTCTGCCACGAACAAAATGGCGTCTGCTGCATTGTTTTGAAATTGTGTCCTTCCAATTTTAATTGATTTATTTTCAGTTGCTGATAGCGCGGAAATTATTATTTATACATAGTTGTTTTTAGTATATTCTTCGAATTTTATAAGTTTTATGCTAAAAAGTCTTCAGTTACATATATAAGGTAAGCATTATTACTAAAAAGCCAATAATTATTATTCTACTGTCTTGAAAAGTTGACTGTCCTCGTTTGGGGACATTAGGTCTATATGATATCACACGTTTCATCTTATGTTTATTGTTTTTATTTTATTACAGATATAAAAATGTCACGTCGACTGGTTTTTAGTGGTAGAAACAATTTTAAAGGGTTAGAGGAAGCGATTGAAGCGATTTTTGATGATGATGAATTCCTCTCTGAGAATGAAATCGACATAAATATTGTACCTCCTGATGTCGACCCTTTAACCGATGACGAAAATTTTGACGACGAAGATCTGATGACATGCAATAACTTGCCCAATGATGTTCCAGGAACTATTGAAATTAATATTGGGCATTATGAAGCGGACGTTACCAAAGAAACCGATCAAGATGACCCAGGAGCTCTTGAAAATAATGTGGTTTCAGAAAGTGTGAGGGACATTTACAAAAAGAGTAAGGTGCCTCCAAAATGGCGAAAAGATCTTGACTTGGACGCCCCATCAGACCATGCTAAATATGGCCACACTATAGACGATGTTCGCAACTCTATTGGTGGCAAGTCTCCTCGGGAAATATTTGAGATTATGATCACTGAAAGTGATATACAATATTTAGCCCAACAAAGTGAATTGTATGCGGGACAAAAAAACAATCAGAATTTTCTGTTAACTCCAACTGAGCTCCGCACTTTTATGGCAATTTTATTGTTTTCAGGGTACCATACCCTACCTCGTGCTAGATATTATTGGTCTGTCGATGAAGATTTGGGGCAGAAAATTGTATATGAAGCTATGAGCCGTGACCGATTTCTTGAGATCAAGAAATACTTTCACATAGCCGACAACAGTCTTATAACCTCGGATACCAAAGACAAGATGTATAAAGTTCGACCATTCATAGACCGCCTCAGAACTAACTTTCAGCAATGGGGTTATTTTGACAACTACTTCTCAGTTGACGAATCAATGATAAAATACTTCGGTAAACATAGCTGCAAGCAATTTATACGCAACAAGCCTATTCGCTTTGGCTACAAAAATTGGATGCTTGCTAGCTCCAATGGCTATTGTTACGATTTCGATGTATACCAGGGGAGGACCACAGCTACTGATAAGAATATGGGGTTAGGAGCGCAAGTGGTTTTAGATTTTGTTTCCAAAATACCCCATCCTGAGCAAAGAGTAGTTTTATTCGATAATTTTTTTACGAACTACCCTCTACTCGTAACTTTGAGGGAAATGGGGATACGAGGTACCGGCACTGTTCGGGAAGATCGGATGCCTCTCGAAAAAAAGAAAAAAGATATAAAAAAGGGAGCGAAACTTCCAAAGAAATCGGCCGTGATAAAGAAGAAACCGAAGAAGTTAGCCAGAGGAACTTCTTTTTCTTTCTTGGACAAAAAAAATGGAATACTAGCCGTTCGTTGGATGGACAATAGCTTAGTGACGATGGCTACAAATTTTGATTCCGTGGAGCCAAAAGGAGCGGTGAAAAGGTGGGACCGTAAGGTGTTGGCCAAAGTGAGCGTGCCCCAACCCCGCCTGTTCAAGACTTATAACAGTCACATGGGTGGGGTTGACTTAGTTGATCAAGGCGTCAACGCTTACCGAGTTGGTCTGCGAAGTAAAAGATGGTACTTCGTTATCTTCACATATTTTCTAGACCTTGCTGTATACAATGCTTGGCGGCTGCACAAAATTGCTGACGGGAATATGGACGAATTAGGATTCCGGAGGAGCATAGTCAGAAGTTACCTGAGGGATGCTGCTGTATTCCACAAAGTAAAGGGTAAAAGAGAAGCGCTGCCACTAAACCCTCGGGATCAGCCAGCTCTAGGACACTGGCCGAAAAAACTCCTGAGTCAACAGCGCTGCCGCATCTGTCATGCCAAATGTCGTTGGCAATGCGAGTATTGTCGCATCACCCTTTGTATTGAGCGTGACTGCTTCAAAAAACATCACATGCAATAAAAGAAACCAGGTTCTTATGAATATTAATGAGTTTTCCATGTGTCCACCTGTTAAGTACATATAGACCTAATGTCCCCATACGAGCCGGCAGCATTTTTCAGCAACCACAAGCCAAAAATTTTTTTTCGTATTTTTCTCGTGTTTCTAGAGTTAAAAAGACTCTGTTATGCAAATTTCATTCAAATCGGACGAAAAAAAAAGTGCCGGTCTTAATGGGTTAACTGATTTCTGTGCAATTTTCTGCTGTGCAATATGGGCTAAACACCCTAACTCTCGACAAGTAATGGCCTAATATAATTTGGTGTTGTAACTCAACACGGGTAATAGGTTATTACCTACAGAGGCGATTGAAGAGGTCAATCGGATACATTCATTTAATTGTTTGTTTGCAATTAACCTTAAAAATAAAGTAGGGACAGACGCCCTAACTCCAAGCTGAATATGGGAAATAAGGCCCTAAGTACGCACCCGAACGCCGCAGCGTACTCCCGGCTTAGAACAACATGGAGTGTTATAGCGTTGTTTTTGTTACACAGGGTCTTTTTGAACGTCAACCATCTCAAATTCAAAACACAAATCAAATATCTCAGGAAAAAAATTTATTTATGGCCTTCTGCGGGTCTACTATGCCGTTTAGTATTACTTATTCCTACTATGGCGATTATTACTAACCGTAACTTGGGATTAAAAATGTAAACAAGTTAATTTTATAAGTGCTATTCAAAATTGTTCTGTTTACGTTTTTAACCCCAGAAATAAGGTAATACTGATTACGCCATAGTATGCCGGCTGGGGTTAAAAATGTAAACAAAACAATAATTATGAATACCACTGCCCGTTGTAAAATGTTTACATTTTTAATCCCAGATTAATATTAAAAATAATCGCCATAGTATGCCCGGCCACTGGTGATATGGAAACGTGTCTACCTCATAGAAATAGAAAAATGCCAAAAAACGAAATTAGAAAATTTGTAGAGTTAGGATGTTTTAGAGAAATTAGAAATTTAGTAGTGAGTAGTTTCACCCGAAAGATTGTTGGTTGGAGTCCCACACTTGCTACATCACTACTATCACCTTCTCCAACTCATCATACATGGGCGCATTGAGGGGAGAAGAACCGCAGGTAGAAGACGGACGTCCTGGCTGGCCAACCTTAGGGGTTGGTTCGGGAGGAGCACGACAGGCCTCTTCCGCGCAGCCGTGTCTAAGGTGCAAATCGCTCAAATGATCGCCAATCTTCAACGTTGAAGGGGCACGAGAAGAAGAAGAAGAAGACTTGCTACATTTTAGGCCATACTTTGGAGGGCATGTAAAGCAGGTGGTCTACAAACTACATAGATGAGAGGATCTGGTGTTTGGTCATGAAACATTCATTATACGGTAGCATTTTATGGTGTATATTTTAATACTGACATTAAACTAACTTATGTTGAAGGCATAGCATTGATCTTTAGCTTGAATCCCCCCCCCCCCCCCCAAGTCTAGATATTTCTAGATCCTCTAATGTCGATCATACATTCATCTGTACTTCAATCTAAGATTTTAACGAAGTGACTCCCAAATCTTCGAGAATTTACACAATTTCTAAATACTCTAACTTGTGACCTGCTCCGCTCAAATCTAATAAAAAAAAAACAGTACACTTTTGCAGTGTACGGCACCTTTAAAGGCTCTAGCCTAAAGCAGCAAATAAACTAAATACTTATACATTAATAATACCTAATACCTATAATAATTAGGTTTGAACGGGCCAGTCTTCGACAACCCCATGTATTTTGCCTGGTCATCGGAAAGCTCAGTAAGATGGGCGTCAAACGTTGGAAGATGAAGACTCGCGACATATTCGTCCATCTTCTTGGGAAGTAGGTAAACATCGGACTTGTACCGACCCGCAGGTGCGTTGAAAAGCTCAATCAGCGCCAGAGCTTGCGTAGCGGCCGTGATTGACACGACAAAGGACGGCAACGTAGAACAGCTTAGGTTAACCAGTCTACCCTCAGCTAATAGCACCATCCTCTTACCATCAGGCCAAATTATGTGATCCACCTGCGACCTAACCTTCTCCCAAGTCAGATCCGGCGTTCTCAACCCATTAACATCAATTTCCGTGTTGGAATGACCCATGTTACAAACAACACATCCACTTTTCATTTTATCCATATGCTCACGCGTTACAATACTCTTGTTACCAGTCGCGGTAACGACAATATCTACGTTACGGATAACTTCGTTAAGTTTAACGACGCGGTACCCATCCATGCAGGCTTGTAAAGCACAAATAGGGTCAATTTCTGTGACGTATACAACGCAACCTAGACCTTTTAGTGCCTGGCAACAGCCTTTTCCCACTTCGCCGTAGCCGCACACGACGACTTGCTGCCCGCCAAACATTATGTCCGTTGATCTTTTTAAACTATCGATTATGGACTCTCTACAGACGTATAGATTGTCGAATTTCGTTTTTGTTACGGAATCGTTGACGTTCATTGCAGGGACTGATAGTTTGCTGGCTTTTGACAGCTGGTATAAACGGTGGACCCCTGTCACGCTTTCCTCGACTATGCCTTTAATTAGTTTGAACATGGCGGGGTACTTTTTTAGCATTAAATGGGTGGCGTCTCCTCCATCGTCGAGGATCATGTTTGGTTGCCAGTTATCGGCGTTAATGCAGCGATCAATGCACCACCAGAAGTCCTCTTCTGTCTCGGCACGCCAGGCAAAAACTGAGAAGCCGGCTTCAGCTAAAGCGGCGGCTACTTCATTCTGCGTTGAGTAAATGTTACAAGCTGCCCAGCGGATTTGCGCGCCTAACGCGCTTAAGGTTTCTATAAGAACGGCAGTTTGCGCATTAATATGGGTACAACCTACAATTTTTGCGTTTTTAAGTGGCTTATCTTCGACTGCACGTTTTCGTAAAGCCATTATACCCGGCATTTCTTGTTCGGCTATATCTATCTCACGGCGGCCAAACGCACTCTGCTCTATGTTACGTACACAAAAATCGGAAAATCCACTACTTGCCTTTTGCGTTTTTTCTCGCGGTGAAACATCGTCGTCTTCTGAGCTGCTACCGGTGTACGAATTGGAGCTATACGAGTCTTGTGACGATGCGGAGAGTGATCGACTCCGGTAGCGGGAGGATTTTTTCAAAGCACTTGAGATTTTGGAACGTTCTTGAGCGTAGCCAGACCCGGCTGAACTGTCAAAAATTTTAGTATTGGACCCCGGGTCTGTGACCGGGCTGTCACATATTACTGCCCCTTTGACATCTGCGAGACCGTCACCCGACATGGCTTTGTATCGGCAATTAAACAATAACAGCAACAAAATTGGCGCAAAAAACGCGAGAAGACTTATGGGACGGGTTTAAAAGTGCATGAAGTTCTAATTCAGCAAGAATATGGTAAAGATTTTGATCTCGGACACGTCCCGTTCACATAACATTTGAAAGAAAAACAAGACTGCGGAACTTGTCGTCTGCTACTTGCCAGTTGTGAAACAAACCCTCCGCAACCTTGGCGCTTTTATTTTGTTTGAAAATATCTACGGTGTTTTTTCATTATAAGCTTATGAATTTCTGTTTGACTTCAGATCAATGCTTCAGATCTTAAATTTTCTAACTTTTGATGTGCTGTAACTGTCGCTGTTTCGTGTTTTTTTCAAATATTTAATAAATCTGTTACATTGTACGAATTAAAAAAAATACTGTAGGGTAAAAGTATTGTAAATATAATATTAAAACAAAAAAACTTTTTTGACATTTCAAATGATTTACCTATTGGATAAATGGGCAACTTTCCTATAGAATTACCTTCTGTGATTGGGTTGTCATTTCCCCAATATAGCGCCCACGATTAACTTATGGAGAATCCTCACTATGATTGTTGATTGGTTAATTTGTAATTTGGTTTGCTTGGCGTTGAGCACTGTTTCCTGCTATAATTTACAGCGTTGTTATTCTACATGCCAAAACAGGCCAATAATCTAGCAATAGCTATTAATTTCAAAGTTTAATTAAATTCAAATTCAAATAATTCAACTGATATTTCGTTATAAAAAGCCCTAACCCGAGTAGTGGCTACTGGCTACTGTCCCGTAGGGTTGTATGTATTGTACATGTAAAAATTGTCGAGGGAAGAATGAGCTAAGCTTTTATTCTGTACTGTAGAGATGTCTTTAAAAAAAACCGAGCTTCTGAGTAATGCCTTATGGTTTCCGAGGTGAAGACGTGAAAAACACAATCTTTTTCAGTGCAGGGCACTCTTTTGTCTTGGGGCTGGGAATTCAATGAAGTGTCAATGGCATAACGATGAAGACGGCAAAGGGAGACCACTCCTTTACAATCACCTAGTACAGTCATCATGACTACAATTGCCATGATCAGTGGCGTAACACATTTTGGGGGCCCTTACGCAAGGCAGAGAGCAGTGGGGCCCCTCTACACATTTTTTCAATCATGTACATCAAATAACTTTCTGGCGCGAAATCAGTTTTTGTTTTTTAACTTTTTTTTTTTAAATAGCTTTTTTAAAAACATTTTTTAAGTATTTTTTCCGAAAATCCCCCAAAAATTACGATGACTTCCCTGTCTGCGGGGGCTCCCTTTGGCCGGGGGCCCTTATGCCTTGCGTAATTTGCTACCCTTCTGTTACGCCATCGGCCATGATGATCGTCAATCTTCAACAGTAGATTTTGTAAGAATTGCAAGAAGAGGTAGAGATGCGGCGGCATTTAGTTATGGCCAATCAGTCGCTGAGACAATAATCGTTGTGCAATAAAAAAATGAGTTGAAGCAAATAAAACTTTGACGGCAGCTGAGCTGTCGATGTTTTACAATATTATTTGCATTCCTTCATGCATGGCTAGCTTGCCAGGAGAATTTATTACCACTTAACATTTTTTTATTGCTCTTTATGTTGTTCTAGTCTTTCTGTAGCGTGAACTCTTTCAAATGCTGTACACCTAGGTAATTTATAGATAACTTAAAAATAAAGAAAGGGGGAAAATCTCCACAAATGGGATACTTTGAAAAGAATCCTGCATTTTTAAAACTATGCAACTGCGCAACGTTCTATTTTATTAATTTTTTTTTAAATTTCATAGAAAGGGAGAATCTTTATGTTAAAATGTTAATAAACTTGTTGGGGGCCCACAGGTTTTTTGTATTGCAAGGGCATAATTAATTGATTACATTTATTTAATATATTCCTTCGGCGCAAGGGAGTACCGGCCGAAGAAGAAGAAGATTATTATTATAAGTAGGCTATTGTCGATAGTGAGCAAAAGTACAGGTAGGTGGCATTTGTCAAATCATCGTGGAGGAATTCTTAGATGTGAATGTTCTTCTGCTCGAGAAAGCAAAAATGACAACAGAAGTGATTTGGCCATTGTGTTACAACTCTGTAGGAATCATTGATTGCTTCAGTCATCTTGATAGCTTTATTTAAGTGTATTGGACTTATAGCGAGAACCACCCACTTACAATGGGAAACAACCGCGGTATCGTTGTCTGCCTGAGCTGTGGATGGCCATTTTCCTAGCCTGCCTTCACTCAGCACCTTTGGCTGTTTCACTGGCAACGGATAAAGTGAAAATTACAGCAATTGAGAAGATGTATTTTATTTATCCCATCTTTGACAGGTTATTAAGAATAGCATAGTCACAAAATTGTAGGAGAACAAGAACTTCGAATCACGAAGGCCAGATATTCCCAAACTTTTAGGGATATGGCCAGTGGCCGACACAGCTTTTTCTTTTTGCCGCCTCAGGTATAAACTGAGAATATGTATATGTATATGTATGAGGTTCATTTGTGACGTCATTTTACAGATGGCAGCACCAGTTGCTAAGATATCAAAGCGTTGATTTTCCGTAAGCCTCAATAATATTTTAAAATTATTTTATTTATGTATTATTTTAAAGTGATATTTTTCTATAAATCATGGAGAATATATGTATATATTAAATTATATGCAGCGAAATAAGGTCCAGGCATAGTAAAAATATTATAAAAAATATTAAAAAGAATTAATTAGATGCCAAGAGCTTATAGTTTTCACATATGCAAACGGCGGCCATTTTGAATAATATGGATATCGGTTTGTCGTCAGTGAACCTGGTGACCAAAACTGTCCCTACGGAACCTCATTACAATAACACTGTTCATATTTCATGTTTAAAAAAAATTAAGATGAAATTTTGCCGCCTGTTTCAAATTTTTGGAGGGGGTCATGACCCCCGTGACCCCCCCCTCTGTGTTCGCCACTGGCTGTGGCCCACTTTTAAAGAAGCCAATTTTACGCCCCCCCCCCCAACCAGTTGAAAGGAAAAAGACCCTTGGGCCCACCAGAGGGCCATGGCCCACACTTTGGGAACCACTGACGTAGATTATTTAATATTTTCTTTTCAGAACATGGGGCTTCAGACATAAAATGGAAAAAATTCTCCCAAGCATGAACATGAAATATTTAGCCACAAACGTGATTCGAACCATCAATCTCGGGTCAGACTTAGTGCCCTTACGCTACACTACACGGGTTAATTTTATGAACAGTTTTTCCTCCGCACACTTAGACTTCCTCTAAGAGTTCACCATGAAGCATTGTGTTTCCACATGCTCTGTGACCGATGGCATACAATCTTCTTTATCTACCTTGTTTCCACCCCCTTCAGGGTGTCAAGAGACTCTTCACTTCATATGTAAAACAATGTCCGCCGTTCGCACGATTTTTGCTTGGGTCCAACTTTGGAACTGGCGCCGTTTTTGAACTTGATATAATATGAATGAAGGGGAGATGGCAAATATAACAAATATAATTGTAAAAAAATGTCTTTTGTACCAAATTTCAAAGTTCTCAGCCAATCACCGGCCAATAATGGTGGGCTCATCTGCGAGACCCATTTCTTCCGTAGGGGCTTTCTTGCCCTTCCTCTTTCTCGAATATACCATAAACATAACTCCTGAGACAAGGTTACAGATGAAAACGAGCCAGGCGAGGACAAAACTGTAGCCGTAGGAAGCCTTGGCGCCCTCGGGGTAGACGAAAGGAAGGTTCAGCCTTTCGTACTCGACACTGCTAATGAGGACTTCAATGACTGTCAAGGAGGCTCCCACTGGAAAATAATAAATACATAAATTAACAGCCAGCCAGATTCATAAAGACGTCGTTATTCAATGTGAATGTGCATGACGTGGTAGCAGACATCATTAATAAGTCTCAACCATATTATAACTTAATTTATAATAGATAAGTTAAGTATCAACATTGTAGTCTCCAAATAGATGGCAGAGACTTATTAATGATGTCTGCTACCACGTCATGCACATTCACATTGAAAAAGGACGTCGGTGGAATAGCCGCCTAAGCATTTACTTCAGGACTACAAGAACTGGTAAGAGAAAACCCGTACACTGACATTAAACTAAATTTTGGTTGAAGAGGTAGCCTAACCTCCTCATTATAACTGAAATTAGAGGGTTAAGAAAAAACTGGACTTGGTGGGATTCGAACACATGATCGACACCCAACTGGGGCATCGTCTTACCGCTGGACCACAAGCCCGATAGTGCCTTCTAAATCCTCTTTTTATATGCTCTTTTGGATAAGACAGACAAACAGATATAGATCAACAGACATGACGAAGCAGTAAAATCTGGGATGATAAGCCATGGTCGATCTGAAAGCGTACTTGCAAACGTTTCGTCAACATTTGCGGTTTACATCTTCAGTGGAACTACGTAAACTTCTAAGATTGTCTCGGAGGCTCAGGAGCAACTGTTTGGGCAAGGGGATGTGCACTGATATTTATACCAAGCTGTGGGATGGTGGGGGTAGAGGCGGAGTCTTCCTCAGACCTGATTGCCTCCCTACTACCTTAATCTGATTTCCGGAGGATGACCACAGAAGTTGTAGTCCACAGAAGTTGACGAAACATATCTTACCGGATTCTACTGCTACGTCACGTAACTCGGCCGTAAAAGCCTCTGTAATTGTATATATCAACAGACCGACAGCAATTTCGTAAAAACGCCTCGGTCAGCCTCTGCGTGATTTTTTACTTTTATTACTTATTACTTTTACTCCTATTCTTTGGGCGTTGCCGGACTACTAGCTACTAGCTAATCGGTTTCCAGTGCTTTTTCTACCGATTTCACTAGTCGATCTTGTCACTGACGCTCATTTCGGATAAGGTCCCACCCTGTTCAGCCCGCGATCGATCCATCTTAAGCTACACGATATGTTCCAAGTTCCAACAGTGCGTGGCACGCCGAGTTTCGTCACGAACTTCGCGCCATTGTTGGTCTGTACAGGCTTGCCTTGGCTTGTAAATAAGTCGCGCCTTGTCATTCCCATGAAAGGCTTGTGGCTTGGCAAATCGCGGACGTTCACGAAGCCTTCAACAACTTCTACTACTACTACTACTACTACTACGACCAATTTGTAGATGGTATACTCACTGGATAGGAAATGTAGCCCTCCTGCAGTTCTCTTGAACATGTATCGAGGGTTCTTAAAGCAATAGCACGAGAATATAAATCCGAGGACCATCATCAGTAGAGTAATGCCGGAAGATACTCCTTCGGTCCTATTGTAATCTAAAAAACAAAATTTATTATTATGACTATGCAGGAACGTAGGCTATAAGTAAGGGACTTCCCTTAGACCATATAATACTCTAGACACGCCATGTTAGAATTTCTGAGGGACCAACATAAAATGACGTCACACACTGGTAATCTGCTTTTAGAGGCGCGAACATATTATTTTCAAGTTTTGTTTAGTTACCGTAATTAATTAATTAATTGGAGTGAGAGAACATTTTTTAACTTTTTTAAAACTTACTAATTTTAGTACGGTATTCAAATATTCAATTAGAAACTTTTAACGATCAGTCCGTTAGGCGACCATTCCACCGACCGGCTAGGGCTATTTACAAAAACGGTGACGTGGTAGCAGACATTCAAGACAGGCGGGGTTTCCACCGACCTCGCATTGCAGAATTGACGGAAATGTTTATTTTCCTCTATGCCATAGTTAAAATTGATCAATGATCATACAGTAAAATTACAAACAAACAAACTAAAATTAAAAAATGGCGTCATGGGATATGTTAAGTACAAACATTTTAATAGATTTCTATAAAAAGAAAAATTCTAATTTCCGTCAATGTCATTAGCATTCTGCAATGCGAGGTCGATGGAAACCCCGACTAAGTCTTGAATGTCTGCTACCACTTCACCGTTTTTGTAAATAGCCCTAGCCGGTCGGTGGAATGGGCGCTTTATTAAAAAAAAAAAAACTATAGTCACTTGGGGGATCAGGTTACCTAGCAACAAAGACTTTGAGCTGTGACGTCATCCGC